>JABAYD010016670.1:0-12259 GCA_014822095.1 Diplotaxis tenuifolia
GGTATTAAAAAAAATGTAGTAATAAAAAAAAGTTTTATATAGTTTTCATTATAAGTAATAAAATATACGATCTTTAAGCCAACTTCCTAAAAAATAAAGTTATAAACGTCTTTACAGAAAAAGAGGGTTAACGTTTTTAACAGAATTTAGTTAAGGATTTATTTCATTAAAAAAATAGTTGAAGGTTTAAATCTGGATGGTTCAATAGTTAAGGGTTTATTTCATTAAATTCCCTAACAATATATACATACTTTTAAATTTTAATATTGAATCAGTAACGTAACAAACAATAGCAAAGACTTTAAATTTTAAGGAATTATGTAACGGTTGCTACCTTATGTCTTCGCCTCTTAACTTTTCTCTTGACTCTTAAGGAACTCTCAGCCACACTTGAGAACATACTCATCTGCACACACCCTAACAAGGTAAAGCAGAGCTTGCTATTAGATGTACCTACACCCAAACGCCATGGTGAAGGCTCCTCGGACCAACACGCTTGAAAGCATCAGACTCAAGTAAAAAAAACCACTATATAAAACTAAAATAGATCATCAACAATCACCAGAAAAAAATTGTAACACACATAACAATAAAACAGACATGGCAGTACTATAGAATAAAATACACTAAATCATAATACCAACTTTACATAAATAAAAACACATGAAAGCCAAATCAGTAGGAAATATAATTAACAACAGCATAAAAATATTAGTTATTCTTACTTTAGATTTTCTTCAATGTCAAACTGAAATACAAATCAAATACAAAAAATAGAAATCACTACATTTTACATACTTTTTTATTTTAATAATTTTGTGTTCTTCTAACAAAAAAACAATGTTAGTGGTCTTTTTTGTTACTTATGTTAATGATCTTTTCAACATAAATAAAAAAATTAATAAAATATACTTTGATCTTAGAATAAAAAAAATATTATTATTTTTTCAATATAAATTAAATTTCCAAATGTTTTATAAAATTATATTATATTTTAATATAAAATAGTTCCAGTGTAAACCCACCTACCCATAGGGTTTCTGATCGTAAGATAGTGATTATTTTCTACCAAAATTTTGAAGATAAAAATTATAAAACTATGGATTAAAATATTACAGTAATTATTATGTAAGTTATTTATACCAAAAATAAAATAAGGGTTCTGTTAAAAAAAAACTAGAAATTTATATTTTGTAATTTTTTTTTAATTATTAGTATTACTTATGAAACTCTTACTTGCATTAACTACAATGATTTTTCAATCGTTATTTTTTCTATTTAATTTAAAATTCAATTTCTTCTGTTTTTAATTATAAATTTAACTATACAGTATATTATATATATATATATATATGAGCAATACGGTTGCAAATTTTGTTTAAAAGACTAGCTGCGCGTAGCGCGGCCAAAAGATTTAGTTTATATAATAATTCTAAAAATAAATCTCTCATAATCTAGATTAATTCATTTGCTCTTTATAGTTAACACTAAACCTAACCCCGTTTTACCGTGGTTTAATGGTGCTATATCTAAGTTTTTCACACCTTTCAATTTTACTCGAGAATACAATTTTTCTAAAATTCTTTTGGTAAACTATTGTTTTTTCATCTTTGAGTATATGATATCTCATTCTTTGATTAACAACTTATTTTATTTTTGTTTATTTGATACTATATTCTTTTATATTACAATGTATACAAAAAAAATCTTTGAAGAAAATTCATCTATACAATTTGCTTCATTTGATCTCTTGTTATTTTTAGCGATTTTCAGTATGCTATTTGTTGTTCTTTATTTTCATATCTATTGTATATGTATTTATATTATCTTTGAACATTCAAATTAATATATTTAAGCTGATAAAAAAATATGAATTCAGAAAATAATAATAATATTATAATTATTTATGTTTAAAATGAATCTATGGTTAAAATAAATATAGGGTTAAAATACATTTATTATTTAACTTTAGTATATCAAGGCCACAAATCACTTGATCTCCACAATTGATTTTAGGGATATTTTTGCTTGTTTATTTTATATAAGTATTATATCTATTCACTATGACTATTTTATTGTGGTTAGATACGTCATTATCTTTTAAAATTTGTTGTACCTATCCATTATATTTCTTTCATGATCCTATTCAGAGGCTGTTGAGAGAGATCCGACTAGCACCTTATGAACGTCCAAAAAAAATCTAGGCATAGCCCGCCGTAAAATTTGCCAAAGACATCCAAAAAGACCGGTGATCACCCTATGTTAGTCCATCAATAACCACATGCAGTGAACATGAACTTCTCCGTATTTAATCCAAAAGTTCATCAAAATAATCACCACAAATTCACCAGCAGCCACGCTTCAAACCATACACATGTCAGGTAAAACCCCTAAAGTGTGGCTTATCCGCTTGCTACTAAACCACTAACACATCGTTACTCATTAAATCTTTAAGGCATACGTTTCAACATTATTATTAATAACCATATATTTTTAAAAATATCATCTTTAATTTCTTTATGGTTAGTTTGGTAACCATAATTTCCTTATTTAAATAAATATATTCTATATTTATAGGAAATGATTAAAAAACATAAATACATGAGAAAACAATAATCACCAATCCTTTAGATATTATTTCAGAAGTGGTTTTTTTTTCAAATTTTATTAATAGTAACATGGAAAAATATTTAATGTTACTATATATTTTTGATAATCTTAACATGAAAAATACTATTTATTTTTACTTTTTTATAATTATATCAAAATTTATATCAGTTTTGTTCTTGATGTTATATAAGTTGATTTAATACATTTTAACCAAAACAGATAAATATCTATCTAAAACTATAAGTTTAAACATCTACATATCTATTAGAAAACACAACTTTAAAATAAACAAAACTATTTATTTTATCTTAATTAACTATTTGTTCTTTGCTGAGATCATTTTGAAAACAAATCCTTTACATTTGAGAAAGACAAAGGGCAGCAATCAAGATTTAGGACGATGTCTCTTCTAGTACAGTCTACATACTTCCTTTACATATAAATAACTGAAATTTTGATCATCTTGAAAACAAATCCTTCTTCAGTTACTAGGATTGTCTAATTTCCCCCAGCAATCTCTCAAATCACTTAGTTTCTAAAACACACTTTTCAGTACATGTTCCCCTGAACCTTCAAAAACACAACCAAAAACAAGAAAGCATTAAACAAAACATCACATAATTAAGAACAAGAGAACACTTAAACCTAAGTCCTAAATCATTGTCCACAGAGGAAAACACACTAGTCACCAAAACTAACCTCGAGTACTGTTTTCTTGGGAATCAAGAACTCATTACAAACTCACATCAACTGTCGACCGTAGTTGGTTTTGGTCATAACTGTACTGCTAGATCCGCATTCGCTCTCCATAAGAGAAATGTTGGATCTATCGAGCTTAATTGCCATCCACGGATAGTACTGATGATGATGATGCTGATGACTTTGACTTTCCTTGCCTAAATGAGATGAAGATCTCTGCATCCTTACAGCTCTGGGGACACCGTTCCTCGGTCCTTCCATGGAAGATCTTCTCCTCCCGCTCGGCTGCTTCTCATAGATCTCAGGAGGTCTCTGCTTAGGCGCACTCTGAGACCGAGCCTTGGCTTTAGAAGACTGAGTATTTGCCATGTAATTTGGGAAGAGAGGGTAGTCGTAAGAAGACAAAGAATCTCCATTGTAATACTCTTTGAATCTGGAACACTGAGGACTGCTTTGCGCTGTGTTGAACGAGTTACAATCCTCGAAATGGCTACTATACGCTCGAGGACTCATATCTGTTACAGCAGAAGGAGCTGGAGAGTAAAATTTAGATTGAGTGTCCATTTCCACTATCTTGATGTTTTCTTCATTCTCCTGCAAAGAAAAATACAGAGAAGACCAAAAAAAAAAACAGAGGAGACAAAGTTAGAAACTTTGGGATCTGGGTGTTGTCAAGATTGGATTTTGAGATCTGGGTTAGATCCATTACGTGGTAAATGTTATGGATCCGGGTTTTATGAATGGATGTTCTTGGATTTGTGGGTTTTGTTGGTGAATCTTCGATCATACGTATCCTCTGTTCTCGAGCTTTAGCTTGAAGTGTAATCAATGCTTGCATACATCGTAGTGTAGCCGTTGCTTGTTTCCTTACTAAATGACCTCTCACAACTGCTTGTAGTTTCACCAACCCTTTCAACGCTCTTAATGCTTTCCTCGCCTAATTTATAAAAATGAACTCTTGAGTCTTGAACACTAATTTGAAGGTAGAAACAGAGTATTTAAATAAGCTGGAGTATTTACCAAATGAGAACGAAAGCAAGCTTGGATCTTCACTGCTGCAAATTCTTCAACATCCACTGCAATCTCTGCGGCTGAAACGTTCTTGCTCTGCTCATCTTCTCTGTCCACCAGAAATGGTTGTGGTGGTGGAGGAGGTGGCGGTTGAGGCGGTGGAGATGCATCTTTGAGGGTAAAAGCACAAGATGGTGGTGCAGTGGCAGAAGAACGTCTAAAACTCCACCGACGTTTCTCTTTAGGAGTGCCTGGAGTCGTGGAAGTGAATCCACACTCGCTCTGATTAATCTTTTCTTTTGTTCTCTCTTTCTTTCCAGTTAAGAAATTCCGAATCCACTTGCTTGTTTTCCCCATTATATCTTCTGAACAAAAGCTTTGCTCAAATCACCATTAATGTAAGAGAAGATTTTATAATATGTGTGTGTGTGTGTGTATGGTTTTGAGAGGTAATAATGTGACTGACATTTTCTTATTTAAGACATTGTACTCAAAGAAGAACTCTTTAGATGCTTCTTTTCTTGGACAGCCTAACACCATAAGTTCCTTAACTACTCATCACTCAATAACATTCAAATTTTTTTCCATTCTTTGCATCCCTTATTGGTTGTTTTATGTTGGAAAGTATAAATTCTATAAATTCTTTTGTTTGTGGTCTATAATTTTATATATTAAAACAGAATTTATGACTTCATTTCGTGCGTGATTTTTAAAAATTTGGACATATTCCTAAATAACATCAAACTTACATAACTTCATTATTATATCTTTTAATATCTTTATATTTTTAGAAACCCAATTTTACTTGAAATAAAATAAAATATATTTAAAATGTTCTAACAAAATCTTATAAAATCTTTTAAATTTAATTTCGAAAATTAGTTAGTTTAATTTAAATTATCATAAAATATAATTATAAATTAACATTGAATTTAATTTTGATTAATAAACAAAAAAAATAAAATATTTTAGTTATATTCAATCTTAATAAAAGGGAAATTGATTAATTCAAAATTAAAAAAATTAAAATATTTTGTTATAAATAAATATTTATATATATTTTAATTTTGTAAAAATATATCTATCTATTATATTAAAATAAAAGTCATAATTTCTATGTATTATATTTTTATTTTGACCATGCATATAATATTTAGAAATTCTAACAAATCATTTGAAAATGAATTTTTGTCCAAAATTGAATATAAATATTTCACTAATTTCGTAATCAGCAATGAAATTTTATTATACTTTAATATATATATATATATACATATATTCAGCTATATTTTATAAAATGAAAAGAATAAAATTATATCTTACTTTATCTATTTTATAATAATATCTACCATTTTAAAATAAAAAAACTATATTGAATTAAATATGATAAAATTATTTTAAACTGATAAGTTAATATATTTATTTAATAAACATAAAATCTTTAGGTTAAAAATATAATATGTTATTAGAACGGGTTAACATTAATAAAATATATAATATATGTATAAAATTAACTTATCTAAATTTTTTTATATACATAAAATTATTATAGAAAATGCATAAACATAATACAATGCAAAAACAAAATCTAGCGCTTTAAATTACGGGTTGAGATCATAATAAGTTATATATTAAATTATTTTAAATATGTTTTTCATGCATAAAATTTGATTTAATAATCAAACGCGAATTCAATAGGACAAATATATAATAAGAAGCAACATATATATGTGATGGTTTGAATTTACTGCATGAAAACTATAAAATTATTTTATTTTAAATAATTATACAAATATTTAAATAAGTAAGTAACATTAAAAATGTATATTGATTATGAAAAACAAATATCTATATAACACATGAAAATATATACCATGGGCCTATAGTTTTTTTTTAAAAAAATTGTGGTAATATTAACATGGGCATATATGTACATAACTCAATGTAGATCTAGTCGGTTCATTACCACTCGTCACTATGAAGATATGTTATTTTATTAATTTATAGCAAATTCTTTTTAAAGTATATTTGTAGGGTAATTTGGGAGAAAAAGAAGCAGAGCCACGATTACGCCACTAGAAGGCCACCTACACAATCTCAATTAATTAGATTTGATATTACAAAGTACCCTTTGACTCCATCTCAATTAGTCTTATGGTTATTTTACTTCAAATTCTTCATCATGAACTATATAAGTATACGTTGATCGTTGTTTCTTTGTATACGTCGATGTTTCAGAGTATGTATTTGCACTCAAATGAGATTAAAATCTGAAAAACGTGTCGAATTTTTATACACTCACATATATTCCTAATTTATCACTATATTATAAACCAACCGTGTCACTGGCATGAAAGATTTGGATACCTTTGTTCTCAACACATATGTAGGACAGTTTCTGTGATGAAGTATATATCTAGCTAACTATGTAACATACTAATTAATACTGTTAATTGATCTTTTACTGCACCTCCGAAAGTGTAATTAGATAGTATGATTTGAGATGGCTGAGCCATGTGAAAAAGGTAAAGAACATGCAGAGTCCGTGTGAAATACTTTATCATGAATCTAAACTTGTATTTTTTTCTTAGAAGGGACGCTCTGCGTTAATGGAATTTAGCGTGAGACATATATTATCATGGAGTTATATTAAATTTGGTGGAAACATTTGGAATAATAAAAACACGGTTGGCGTTATTGTCCCACACAGAAATGTATGAGAAAATGATGTTAGTAGTTCGAGTTTGTGGTCAGTCGAATGAGACTGCTCAGGAAAATATAATTCACCATATTTTAATAGTTCTTAGTCATAGCTGGTGAGATAAAACTCAAGCTTGTGGATTGCTATTGTCTACGTAAATTATGCATTCGTCAAAAGTGTGCGTATAAATTTGATGGATGTTTAGAAAAGAAGTAGAAATTTTATAGAATTTTATTTCTAATTATATTACTAGACTTTTGACCCGCCAATGGTACGAGTATTTATTTTATGTTTTTATTTTTCTGTTTATATTAAAAATGTATTTTCTTTAAACAAAAATTGAGATTGAAAATTAATATTTGAAACTATAATAAAAATTTTAATTTTAATAAATACTCTAATATTAGTATTAAATTTCTTAATTAAAATAATATAGGGATGGGTCATAATTTTTTTCAATTCCAAAATCTTAGCAGCCCTTAAAAAATAAAATGAATTTAAAAATAAATAAAATATATAAACATATTTGGAACTATAATTTTATTAAAATAAATTTGTTAAATAAAAATAATCTTGCACTGTTGTTGTTTATTTTTAGAGTTAGACCTTTGACCGTACAAATATACGTTTTCATTTTAATTTTTTTCTTGTACTAAGGATATATATATATATATATTTGTAAATTAAAATATATTAAATAATTTTTAATATAACATTTTAAAAAATAAAAAAAAAATATTTTTTACTTTAAATAATTATAGTTTATCATTTTTTTGACATCATAGTTTATGATTTTAATCGTCTATTATATCACAGTGCATCATATAAACAAATCTAATATTTATAACTAATTAGATTTATATTTTCAAAGCATTATACTAATAATTTATGAATAAATTATTTCTAGTTTATTAATGTGTTAAATAAATTGATTATGATTTTTTATTTTATTATTTATTACTAATATATATTAAAAATATTTAACATGTTATTACGAAATTTACTATGAAATATGTTTTAGTTAAGATTTGAATAAAAAATGTATTAATTAATTAGGAAAAGACATTAAATGACTAAATTTATTTCTTAAATTAGGAAAAAACAAGCATAATTAAATATAGAGTCAAATAAATTTCCAGTCGCATTTGACTGTAAATAATAAAAAAAAAAATCTAGAGTTATTGTATATGTGTACTTCTATTTTAATAAAGTAGATAGTTTGGTTTAGATTATCTTTTAGCGCTAATTGTAATTCATTCAGCCAAACTTTTTAGTGTTATTGTTGATTATGTACATATAACCCTATAAAACCCTCCCCAATTCTGAATTACTCATGGTTTCTATTGTCTCACACCCGCAACTAAAACAACTGATCGTGACATGTATCAAAAATTGAGCATAAACCAATGAAAATATCATATCCGCCGCATGCAAACATAAATATCAAACATTTCCACCGAACTATATAATTCATACTATCCATATATTCATCGCTTAATACTATCACCTAAAGCAGTTCTCATATTACTTAGCTTTTACACATTAATAACCCATATAACCCGAAGCCAGTTGACACCAAAGTTCACACAAGGCTTAAAGCTTGCATACGGCTCAAAGCCACAAAAATCTCATACATACCGTACCAACACATACTGAAGTCGCACGATCAGAGGGTTGCATACGCCCGAAAGCCAACATAATAATCACATCAGTACTGCCCTTTTGAACTCAGTATCTATTTTTATTTCCTTACACAATATCGACAAATCATGCCATTGCTTCTAAATATCAAAACAACATTTACACACATACACTTTTAATCAAACAAACATCACACATAATCTGACCATTCCTTTTATCCGATTTCTTAAATGGTTTCACGGTTCTTTTCTTTCATATTTTTTTTTATTATGACTTATTTTTTATTAGCTAAGGGTTATTTAAAGCACTTTCAATGTACATCTCTATATTTTTCTCTAAAATAGAAATCTTTATTATAGAGGTAAACTTTTTTAATTTACAAAGTAGTCATCAAATTTCTTATGATTGTAACTAACATACTTATTTATGAAGGAATACAATGTTTACATATAAATATTATTATTTTATTTAAAAAGGAAGACTTTTTATTTCAATATTAATCAATACAACATATTAAAACAACTTAATACTCTGGTAAATTACTTCCAGATCCACCAAGATTGTTAAAATATTGTCCAAATGATGTGGACGGAGGAGGAATTTGTTGATTTTGTTGCTGTTGATTGGAATTGGAAGAGAAGCTCCACCTCCAAAAATCCAAATACCGGATAATGAAGATAACCGATTCCAAGAGTTTCTATGTCGATTCAGAAAAATCAAAGATAAAGAAGCTTATTTCTCACTTTGGAATGCGTTAATTGATCATTTATAGGAAAATTATAGTGATAATGATGGTTAGATAATATGTAGTTTGTTTGTTTTTTTCTAATGTCTTTTTATAATAAAATTTTTAATTTAAATACTATTGTGATTTTATGAAAAAAAATTGAAAAAAATTATAATGAAAGGATTAATTTTCAACACTTATAAGTTAGAGGTGTAAAATGTAAAATAAGAAAAAGTATTTTTTTAAGAATATTCCTTTTTAAAGGAAAAAATAGAGGAATACATTAGAGAGAAACTCACCTCTATTATAGAATTTTTCTATTATAAAGGAAAAAATAGAGAAATACATCAGAGATGGTCTAATGTATAATTAAAATAGTCAAGCGTTTAAAAATTGCAGAAACAGTTAGTTTTTCATTAAGCGGTTAAAGTTGACTGTTTTGTTCTCAGCTTTGTGTAGTCTAACTGTTATAGTTATGCATAAATAATAGTTGAATGCAAGTATGCAAGAAATAAAAAACTCATTTTCCTTGATAAAATATTAGTTAAATTTTTTTAACAGAACAATATCAGTTAACTGATCAAAAAAAACTTATAATTATCTTTTATTATGCCTTGGGCTCACTAAAGTATGTATCTTACGTTCATTTAATTACTTACGTAATATGTTTACATATAAGTGTTTATCTGAAATCATAGTTTTCTTACAGATCATGTTTTCCTCTTGGATCCAAAGTCATGCATACTCATTCTTCTGTTTCCTGTTTTCTTTTTCTATTACCTAAACATGTGTTGATTTTGTCTTTTTTTGTGTTAGCATTAGAGAAAGTTAAATTTGTTTTTTAATGATTTTCAACTTAAAACTAGTTGGCAATGAATGACTATATCTCAACCTTTTATATATTAGTAGATTAATTATTTAATTACCAATCTGAAACTTTTTCATTTTTTTTCATTAACAAAGAACCATCAGGAAACATGATTCCAATATATCTTTTGAACTCTAAAATATTTTCTATTGTTTGAAGCGTTTGTTTTGTAAAAGAAGAAAATATTCTGATACACAAGTATATATTTGAAAGTTCGAAAGCTTATGCATGCCATTTTCAGTAAGTGACCCATGATGATAAAAAAAATATAGATATGCTTATCTTTTATTAAGCCTTGGTCTCATTAAAGCATAAATCCAAAGTATTTATTTTCTTGGTCGGAGCTAGGACCCCCTATAAATGTAGGACAGCATTTGATACTTATAAGACCCTATACAATTCAATTTAAACTTGTCTTTCTATCCATAAGTCAATTATACGTTTAATGAAAATGCACCAGAAAAAAAAATGCGTGATGGATCTAAACTCAACTGTTTAGGTTTTGAAGACAAATATGGGTGCTTCCAGTGCCAGACAATCTGAGTTTGAAAGACGGTTGCTGAAATCGAATATATTTCTTTCATGTAGTAAGTATTATTATATACAGGAAATTAAATACAAAATAAACATAGTTGTATTCAACTTAAATATTTCACAAATGGTCCATGCATATTGAATTACTGATATGTATTCAACTTAAATATATCCTGTAACATTAAAACTGATACAAACCTCGTATAAATAATATCTCAAACAAAAACTTTTTAAATTGAATAACTACATTTGTAAACAGAATATAATGATCTCTCAGCTCATGTTATGTGGAGTTAAATGGTTTTGGTTGGAGGTATGGTTCGTTCACCCGATGGTCTAGCCTTATATGTGAACTAGTCTCATTAGGGATTGGCATGCCGATGTCATGTAGGGAATAAACAAAAAGTTGCAAATTTTGTTTTAAGCATATTGAAAAGTATTATTTAAGTTAGCCTTTGGAATATAGTCTAAGGATCATTAGGTCATTGCAATTAAAAAAGAGAAAATTGTCAAAAATATATAACAAATTTTTGAATAAAAAATAGTTTAAAATATGGTTTATATGTAACATATATACTTAAAATAGGAGTAAAAAACCTTTTAAGAATACAAATCTTCTTCTTCCCGACTCATGTCTCTGTCGACGGCGATTTGGTTAAAAGAGATTTCTCGGTGAGATTCGATTCACGTCGTCACTCTCTTCATCTTCATCCTCTCATCTCGAATCGTGTAACATCTCTTCATAGTCATCACATCTCTTCATCGTCATCCTCTCATCTCGAATCGGTTTGAACGGTACTGATTCACCTCTTCCTTCGAATTCATCTCAGTTCCCAAAACTTGAAGGTTAGGGTTGTTTCTTCTCACTGTTTCGAAATCCCCTTTTTTAAAAATTGTTATTGTTGCTTTTGTTTATGTGCATGTAATAGCAAGACACTGAATTGATTAAAACATACAAATCTATTCAGTTTTATGCTTTTGATTTTAGTTTGTGGTTAATTTGATAGTCGTTCATTGTCGTTCATTGTTGAGTTAATTTTGAGTCAGATTTGGTTTCGTATCGGCTTTGTAACTTGTTTTAAATTGCTTATAGACTTCAAAGGTTAATGAGATGGTATCTTAAAACGATCGATTTTCATGTTGTTTGAGATCAGATTTGGCATATATGTATTGAATGAGTCACAGTGTCTACTTTTTTGTGATTATTTTGTTTTTGCAATTACACATTTAGTTACTCTATTTAGTTCTGACTCTGTTTCAATGAAATGTTTTGTAGCAATGGCCTACCAGTATCCAAAATGAATCCTTGAACAAGGATCTGAGACCAACATCGACAAGATCAACAACACATGTAGACGGACGATGTTGGCATTGTTGAAGGATTTTCTTAAGGATGAGTATGAGGAAGTTATGAAGGACCCTGTCTTCGGTCCGATCCTCGCAATTGTAGACAACAAGCTCATTTACT
>JABAYD010016673.1:0-40076 GCA_014822095.1 Diplotaxis tenuifolia
ATTTGAATGAATATTACAAATGGAGAAACGAACGGGGCCTTACTCTTCATCTCACATCCATTTATATGTCTTTATAGTTGGGTTTAGGGTTACTGTGTTTTCTTTTCATTTTTTGTATCTCTCTCTCCACTTTGTTTGTTGGCTAGATTAATGCGACTTTCGGCTTTACCGGCAAAGATTGCAATGCAAAAACCAGCTTCCCTCCTGTGCAGGTATGTCTTTTTTTTGTGTGTTTGTGTTGTCGTGTGCATGCAGGTGTATTATGCTAATAATGCATATTTCGATTGTTGTATTTATGAACTTTTTTCTCCCGCGATACAACTTGTAGGCAGTTCCATCGTTTTCTAGCTCATTTCAACACTTGTTCCCTGTAGAGGAGGGAAATATACCTTGCTTGATTCCCTGTGCAATCGACCAGGTGTGCTACTGTTTTCTCACGTTGGAACCTTGTGATGTATCATTGGTCTTTGTTTTTTTTGTTCAGGATCCGTATTTTAGGATGACTCGTGATGTTGCACCTCAGTTAGAGTATATAAAGCCTGCTCTGATTGAGTCGAAGTTTCTCCTGCGCTGCGGGCAAGTGTTTTCTTGACTAGTCCTATAGATATCTGTAGTTAAGCTGCACCTTACATTGCTTTCACACTCTATTGCATTTGCAGGGAAATAATGGGAAAATGTCAGCAAGTGATGCAAACTCCGCTATTTATTTGAATGATAGCGCTGAAGACATTAAAACAAAGGTCAAATTTGGTCAACTCTACAGATGACCAATCTGTCCTAATAACGAAATAAGATGTTTGCTTCCACTAATCTTGATGACATTTTATTTTTTTAACAACAGATGACATTTTTTTAATATGCAGGCTGTAACGATCCGGTCCAGAGGATCACCCGTGACCTTAACTGAACTCTTAATCATCCAAATCCTTTATTAAATTCTTAAAAATACTCGACGTAGTTCAACCCGATAGCTTGACTAAAACAAAAACCAGTAATAAAAAAATGTAGAAAAACGGTTCAACAAATAAGTAAAACTTTCAAAAACAACAAAACGTTCACGTGCACCACACGGGCTTCTACTCATGCTCCTCCTCAGCCATACCTAAAAAGGGAGGGGTGAGTATGTGTAACTCAGTGAGAGCAGGTTCTAGGAACCCACGAACTCATCTCAGATTCAGCAAGCAGTCACCATTGTTATAAGTTAATAGGATCTATTAGCAAGCAATTCATCTAGTCAACCATAAATTTTTAATGCAGCAATCAAACCTAAAGCTACTACAACCAACCTAGACCTCTAGGACCTATGGCTGTTTAACGGGGTCCCCACACGTTCCGGCCTATCCTAGAAGGGGCGCCCGCTCTCGGAAAAATCATCTCCCTCCCAGCTTCCTAGTAACCACCCGCGAGCAGCTCGTTGGCCCGCGTGTAACCCTCTTCTCGGCCACTTTCCACCGCGGCTTCCGCCATGTTGCGGTCTGATGGTCACACTTAGCCACAACTCGGCTTGACTCGATTTTAAGGCGCCTACACATCCAAACCCCGCATCCGGGTCACCGTCCACCACGGTCCTTTACACTTCACCCACGGGTATCTCATGTAAAGCTACGTCCCGTGGTCACCCCCCTGCGGGTGCCCCAGGCTAACACCCGCAGGTTCGCACATCCTAGACCTCTAGACGTCCACCCGTTCTCGATGGCCCAAACAGGACTACAAGCATGACTATTGACTCGATCACATACTCTTTCTCATTCACGTTCTCATACTCATTCACGTTTCACACATCCGGATCTCACATCCTCAATACTCCACACTTCACATTTACACATCTGGATCTCAAATCCTCAACACTACATTTCACATTCACACATCCAGATCTCATATCCTCAACACTCTACACCACGTCTAGAACCTATTAACAAAGAACTACGTCTAGCCTGGTTACTCAACATGAAAGAAGTTCACAACCACGTCCTCACCTTGGTTCGTTCGTTGTGGTAGATCTGGGTCTAAAGAGAGGGAAGGAGAAGAGCAACACTACAGATCTGGGTTACCGACACAAGAGAGATAAGAAAGAAACGTTTAGGTTTCAGATCTGTCCTTTTTCATAACATGGAAGATTAGGGTTTCAGCCCTTACCTCGTAGATCTGCTCGGAGATGGTGGCTCTCGACGGAATCAAGGAGGCGGAGGCTTGGAGCTCGGGATCAGCGGCTTGGGCTTCGCGTCGGGTGGTCGTCGGCGGCGGACGATGGCTTCGGAGGCGGCAGCGGCGGGGTCTTGCTTCGGCAGGGCTTCGTTTGCTGTCTCTCTTGTGTCTTAAACCTAGGAAGGCAATCCTTTTTATAACAAGGAGGTAGGTTTGAGTTTAGGGTTTCCCTCTCTTAGGCCTCTAACCATGGAATTTTTTCTTGGGCCGGCCCCGGGTTGTTACACAGGCAGAGAGTGTTGTCACTAGTGGGCGAGATAACTTGGAAGATCAAAGAAAATATGGAGCAAATCTGGAGGTTACCAAATTCTCTCTTTTGTTTAGGCAACTTGATTCCTTATTGGTTTTAGTGCTATAAGAGAACTTAACAAGTCTCTGTTTTTTTTTTCACAGGAAGACGTACCGATTCAGTATTTGAGATCTTCTTGGAAGATGATGCCAAACTTGAACACATAGAGAACGTAAAAAATACGTTATATTTGGCTTTAGTTACAGAGAGAATGAAGAAGAATATGCTCACAGATTTTTCTTGATGTATTATCTAAAGATAACACAATGTGTTCTTAAAAGAATGGTTGAGAAAGGTATTCGCAATATGATAAGCTTGTTGAGATTGAAAGGAGTAAAAGAGATGGAAGAGTTAATGCAATTTTGGTTTCTTACCAGATTGTAATTAGATACTTGCTCTGTAAGTAACAAGTACACTCTTTTGATGTAATAAGACTTTTTTGATGAATAAAATTTAACATTCATTCAAAAAAAAAAGATAACACATTGTTGCTGTAACTCAATCGTTTCAGGAGCATGGAGAAGGACGAATGCTTAGTGGAGAAGTAAAGTAGAGACTCATTGAAGTTTTGACAGAAATTGTGGAAATACACTGCAGGGCTCGAGCTGCTGTTACCGAAGAGGTATAAAAAGGAAAATCGATTTGATTTAACAACATTTTTATTATTAGACCAATCAGACATTTAATAACATTTTTTATTGATTTTTTTTCATATATATAATATGGTGAATGGCTTCATGGCTGTGAGACGTCTCCCAAACAAGTTTGAGTTAACACTAAACCGGAAAAAGCTCTACAACTTCGAGTGATGTTTATAGTTGATCTTTTATGCATATAGCTTAATCGGGTTCCTGGTTCAGTTGGTTTTTTTTTTTACTAATTTCCTGGTGCAATTGTTAGCTGAAGAGTTCACTGGTTTGAACGTTATCTATCTATTTTGCTTTTATTTTAGGAAAAACTAAAAGATCCATATGTATTCTTTTTCTTCCAACCCAATACTTTCTGGGCCGGATATGTTTATAATTCTGTGTAGAAACTTCTTCACCTATTTTTTTTTTGTTAACCCAGTATCCGACCACAAAGCGTGATCGACTAGTCCACTGGGTCTGAGCCCATGCTATTACAGAATTTTTAAGCGTCCACTTAAGGGCTCCTGGTTACGCGAAGTGATATGGAGGCTGCGGAACTCATGTGAAAGTCGCAGTGACCCACGGAAGTATTTGCAGCCGGGGGGAATCGAAGCCAGAGTATTGGAGTGTTGATCTCTCAGCTGGACGTTCGTCCTACCTGCGCAGGTTACTTCTTCACCTATTATGGATAACTCTAATTAATCTACTCAATTTGGTTAATAACCACTGATTAATGTCTTTAACTCCAGCACAAATGATCAACCTTCTGATATTGTATGCATGCATCATCAATAGACTCAAGCACATGATATTTTGTTACATACACATACATTTACATTTTATGTAAAATATTTTTTTTGGATTATAAAATTATTTTTCTGAATAATCAAAAATAAATATAAAAGAATAGACTAGAATAATTTGTGAAATTGTACTAACATATTGTTTAATTTAATACATTTAAACTAATTTATATCGATTTAAACTAATATCACTCGATTTAAAATAATTTAAACCGATTTGAATCGCAAATGGCCGCCATACCAACTTTTTTAGAATCATGGTCATAATACAAATGCCTTCTTGGAAAGTTCAGTGTCTTGTAACTTAGTGACCCAACTATTTGAGGCACCATACAAACAAATACCCTTCCCACTTCATATTAAATCACAATTTTATATTAGAGTATTTCCAAAAACAATTTCCAATTTTAAATTTTGAAGTTTATTAATTTTGAGTCCTTATACAATTATTTGTTTAAAAAAAATATCTTACTCAGTTTTATAGTTATCATTTTAATCTTTCTTATTTTTTATCTTATACAAAATACAAATATATTAATTACAGTAAAGCAAAATATTATGCAATACAATATTACAGTATGCATTTAATACAAATTATAAAGTGAAAAATACAAAAGAAAAAGATAAAATTATATGAAAACAAAATTATTATATCAACTACTGAAGTACAAGATTGTGACAACTCCAAATAAAATAAAATAAAAAGACTCATTTATTTTTTCGAACTGCATGTAATATGCTATTAAAATATAAGGCATTTTTTTCTCAAATAGACCTTTTTAACTTTTTATCATAAAAATATTTTTCAAAAACTCAAATGACCAAAATAACATTTTTTGTTTTGAAAATTTTAAGTTTTTAAATTTTTTTTTTAAATTTGAAACTCTTTCCCCAAAACACACTCTTCAATTCTAAACAAAAAGTATAAAATTAATTAGCCCACGAAGTAAAAATATATATTTACTTATTTTTTTATAAAACACCTAAGTCTATTCTAGTCATTTTTATTTTTAAGGTCTATATTGTGATAGAAAAAAAAATTAGGTATATTCTAAGAAATTTCTCTAAAATATTTTTTTAATTAATTAATAATATATATATATATTTTTTATTATTTATTTTATTGCTAAATATAAGTTTTATGAATTACTTTGCTAATTTCTAATAATAACAATAACTATAGTGTAAATTACAAAACTCTTATAAGCCAATTTCGATGGCTTTAGACTGTTTTTTTTTATTTGGGTCGGCGGCTCGCTCATAAGTAGTCTCCGTTTGTCTTATCACTGAAGGCCGATGAAGGAGGATCTTGCGAGAGGAATAGATATGATTGGAGCTCATGATAGTCACATCGAGTCTGAAACAAAGACTCTCGCCAGCACTGTGGCTCGACAGATTCTACTCGTCTCTGATTCCACTGTTGATGGAGCCGCTCTAACATATCTTGAATCGGTACGTGTTAAACTTCTTCTTGTAGGTGACAACTTTTGGATTTTGTTTTTGATTAAAGTTTTATGTTATTGCAGATTAAGACAGGTGATGTTGGGGTTTTGTCTCAAGTTTCGTTTCTTCTTGTGGCAAAGGATTGGCCTTTACAAGTTCGCATCTATGCCTCTAAGATGCTCCAGGTTCTTTGCTAAGTCGAGATTTAGTTTCACTTCTTGCTAATGAACAAAAAGGTATTATTGAGATGAAAGCTCCATTGTTAATTGCAGTATTTGGTTAAACTGCGATGGGATGAATTGAGCTCCTCTGACCACATGAATATGAGTGAAGCATCATTTGAATTGATGTCTGAGGTAGCATGTGAAGAATGTACAATGAAAAGTGAAACTATCACTCTTGTTGCTGAGGTTAGAGCTTGATTGCAACCTCTATTTATGATTGGTTGATAATCAAGCTTATACAGAACTTTGCTCCAGATATTTGAAAAGGAGGAAGATCTGGAGATGTGGCAGGAGTTGTTTCTCTCACTAGTCTCCATGTCCTCCCAAGGCCCTTCACAGGTAAATTGTTTAGTTCTTTCATAGTAAGATGTGGCAGGAGTTGTTTCGTTACTTGGAATACCTTTTTCTTCAAAAAATTAGGCAGAATTGGCTTTGAAAGTGGTGAAGAGGCTTTCTGAACATCATATAGATTATATTAAGGAAGGTAATTAAGAAGTACCCTAACTCTACTTCTCTCAGTCATTTCTAACACATTTGTTTCCTTTCTCATCAGACAATAAGCATAGACATCATCTGTTGCAGGGGATTCCTGATATCTTGGTTTGGTTGCATGATGTAATGCTACTACTCTACCTTTTGCTCTTATCAGTTTTTTCATTGATAAGACTGATAAGTTTTAATGAAGAGAAAACCTTTAATGCAGCTTCTTGAAAAACACTTTGGTGATGCAAGGAATGCAGAAGGGAGGGAGAAAGTTGAGCTGGCTAAACAGCATTCAGATGTAGTTGTTGCTTGTTTGAATGCTATCAACTCATTCACAGAATGGGCTCCAGTTCCAGATTTTACTGAATACAAAATTGTTGACCAGTTAAATAAAACTCTTTGGCTTATACTCATTTACTTTCTTACACAAGCTAATATAACTTTTGTATATGTTTCACAGGTGCGCATCCTTGCTTTCTTCCAGTGAGTTCTGCCGTCTTGCTTGTATGTTCTTCAAACTTATCTGCTCAAGCTATGCTATTTTCGGCAGCTCATGAAATTGCCAAAAAAAAATTGTTCTCTTACCATTGTGTATTGTCTGTGGTGTTTTGCAGAGAAAGACCCATTGATGATGCTTCTGGTGCTGAATTTGAATCTACAATCAGACATATCTGTAAAACGATAGTCTCTCTAAACTCCACAAACTTACAATGCATCTTCACAGACAGCAGTGCCAGAGTTCTTTATCTGGAACAGGTACTAATCTGGATAAACGTTGATATTGAACTAGTCTGACTTATTCAAGATATTTTTGTCTTTACTTTCTTTTGTAGATGCTCGGGTTTTTCGAACACTATAAGTTTGATCTTCACTTTGAGTCACTGTTCTTCTGGCTGGTAAGTGCCCACTGCCTTAAACAACCAGCAAGTCTTTCTTTAGAGACAGAGAAGTCAAACTTAATGCTTTTCCTCCTCTCTTTCTGGCTCACAGGGGTTGATGGATTATTTAATCTCAGACCTCAAGGCTCCTGATTACCCACATAGAAATGGTTCGGCAAGCGAGTTTTTCTATAGTTTTGGACATCTTATAGATGGCGGAAAAAGGATCTTTTAATCCTTTTAGATGATGAACTCGCCAGCATGATTCTGGATGTTTCATTCCAACGCTTGATTAAGAACGAACTTCCTGGAACAAACCTTTCCTTGAGCCATCAGAGTTTGACTATGTAGAGTTTGGCAAGTACCAGAAGAGGCTCGTATGTTCTGTTTCTAAAAAACTCAATACTTAAGTCTCAAGACAAAGCTCTCTATTTATTCCTTTTGGTGTAGGTTGTGCTGATCAAACTCATTGCTGCTCACAAGCCAATCATTGCTAGCACAAAACTATCTTCAAGAACGATCATGCTTATTAAGAATACATCGGTTTCTTCAGCGCCATGTATCCAGCAGTATGCAGCTGCTATGAAGAGCCAGAGTACTGCTCTGGATAGTGTTATGCGTAGGCTTTTCCGTGGAACCAAAGAGTTCGCTGGTGATAGTTCTCAACTCCACGTGATATTTGAGGGTATGTTGAAAGTATAATTTTCATTTTCCAAGTGGTACTCTCAGCTTTGTCGTTTTTTTGATGACACAGGCTTGCTTCAGGAGCTTCTTAATGTAAACTGGACTGAACCAGTAATTATCCAAGCGCACGTGGACTGTCTAAACGCAATGATCCCTTTCGTCAAATACTTTCCAGATGCGCTTGGAAGTGTTATAGACAAGATGTTTGCACTTCTTACCTCTCTTCCACCAGCAAGTAAACGTGCAAGATTATACATCTGCTTATCTTTGACTCGTATAGCCAAAGCTGCTGACAAAAGCTTTACTCCTCACCTGAAGGTATTGATTGCATTATCCCCCAAAATGTTTTATTACAAGAAAAATGCTCTCTTAAGACCCTTTTGTTTACTCTAATCAGGGTCTAGCTGATAAGATGACACGTTTGCAAAGAGAAGGAGCTTTCCTCCCTGGTGAGCATAGCAGTCTTGTGGAAGCATTTTTTGCTATGACTTCTGCCTCAGGGTACAATCTGCTTATTTGTTTGTCTTCATGAGGGAACTTTTATTGCATTTATTAAATTGCTTTCTATTTTAACTTGGTGCACAGAGCTCAAACGCAGCAAGACAGTTTTGAATTGTTACTAGAACCAGTGCGCCAACAATGGACACAACAAGAGTGGCAAAACGAATATCTATCTACCCCCTCTGGCTTTATTCAGTTATGCTCCAACGCACCTTTGATACGGTCCATTGTCAACACAGTCGCTGTCTTTGAGAACGCTCTCAAGGGATGCAATTTCAAGAAAAGGAAGTTAAACACGTTTGGGACGACTCATCCTCTGGCTCGTCACCTCTCTTGGATGCTACCACCTCTGCTGAAGCTCTTTCGTGTTATCAACTCTCTGTCTTCTCCTGAGGTTTATCAAACTTTACCCACAAATCTCAAAGAAGCAATGAAGATAACGGAAGCTGAGTTACGTAGCCCCCAAAGAAACCAAAGCCGTAAACTAACTAAAGGCTTGTTTACTTATTCTAGTCAAGGTAACACATGTGATATTCGAAATTGGCTGAGAACTATTCGTGATATCGGGTAAGTAAGTAAGTGAGAGTCTCCTTCAGGGGTTTTAATGTTAGTAGCTAAACTATTGTATGCTTTTTTTTTGCAGGTACCGTGTGTTGAATCTCTCTGTAGCCATGGGAGAGACGTTTTACACATCCATTGATGCTAATGAAGTTGCCGTGGCCTTCACGGAGAATATATGGTGGATGGAGTTCAGACATATAAAGCAGCTTATCAACTCCTTCGTAGGCGTTCTTGTCAAATCATGTCCTGCAGATATGTGGGAGTCATTGCTTGTAGTGCTTCTAAGTCCTTTGCTGACACACTGTCAGCGAGCTCTTAGCTCCTCGTGGACTAGTCTTCTGAGCCAAGGCAAGGCTAATGTTCCCGATGAGCGGTTTTGAAGGAGGAGAGAAGCTCATTTCCGAGGGTGAAAGAAAGCTGCTCATAGATTTATCTCGGTCCACGTCGGATTTGCTCTCTCTGATCTCTGCTCCTGAGTTAAACACATGGCTTCCTAGTTTGAACCACTCAGACCAAACTGTTCATGATTTTAATGCACTCAGATCCAACTGTTTGGTGAGGTATGTATGTACTTGGTTAACTAACTAACTTCTTGGTCCATACTCTTTTGAATTAGTAACTTTTTTCTTTGCAGCTTACTCTTGAGTTACAGAAACTTGGCAGACTCAGTAATGCAGTTTTCTTTACAAGCATGCACATGGAGAGATGGTATTACAGACTCCAATCTCCGTTGCTTTTTCATTACCGTTATTCATCTAGCGATAACGACAAACAACGAAGAGCTCAGAGACTTTGTGGCAAAAGATTTGTTTCATGCGATCATCATGAGCTTGACTATCGATGAAAATGTGAATAACAGTTCCGTTTTAGTTGGTTTGTGCAGTGAAATGTTTGTTTATCTTTCCGAGAGACACCCAGCTCCACGGCAGGCTAGTATTTTTTCCATTTGATCAAGTTCTTTAATCTTATCCTCAAATTTTAATCTTTGGATTATTTATCTTCAGGTGTTGCTGTCACTCCCTTGTCTCACTTCTGATGATCTGCGTGAGTTTGAAAAAACTTTGGCAGAAACATCTGAACCCAAAAAACAAAAGCAGCTTATGGGAAGCATGTTGTCATTAGCTCTTGGAATTAGTTTAGAATTAAAATAATCAAAACCTTTCAGCTTATAGTGAACTAGAGAATACCAATCCTAAACTGTATCAGATTACAAGTTATTTATTTAATAACCAATTTAATTGCATTTTGTATTTTCTGTTTTGAGATGATGTCTGTAGCTCAAAGTAGGTGGGGAGACAATTTATCAACTTATATAATAAGACTCTATATAATAAACAGAATAGTAATATAAATGAATCATATCCTAAGAAAATAATGTCAAAACTGGGACCTAGCTTAATACATATAGGTCCAAAATTTCAATCTTATTATATAAAGCTTAAACTTGTTATATAAAGCTTAGTTTTCAAAGTTACTAATTAACATTATCGCGACATATGGCGATAATAAATTTAAGATTATGATATGTGATAAATAACAATTTACAATTTTTAAAACTTAAACCTAAAGAATTTAATAATTAGTTTTACTTTTAAAAAATCGTAAACATAAACTTTTAAAAAGGTTAGTTTCCTTTTTATTAAGTGAGTTTTTCAATATTTTCATATAAATTAAATTTTAACAATGGTATTTCTTTTTCTTAAACATAGGTTTAAGATAACTACAAGCTTGTTTTTTTTAAAATTGCTAATTAATATGACCGACACAAATGATAGTTATATATTTAAGATTATGATATGTGTTAAATAACAATTTTATTTTTGAAAAAAACTTAAACCAAAAGAATATAAAAATAATCTAAAAATTAATTTTCCTTTTAAAAATTCTTAAACAAAGAACGCTTTTTAATATTTACCTATAATTAAAATTTAACAATAGCGTTTCTTTTTTAAAACATTGTCTAAGATAATTACAAAATACTAAACATTATTTTAAGATACATTTCTATATAAGATTATGACATGTGGTAAATAATAGTTTTTAAAAAAATCAAGTAAAAAAATTTGAAATTTAATTTTTCTTTTTTATAAAAAAATTAACAAAAAACTGTCTAATTATATAAAGCTTGGTTTTCAAATTTGTTAGTTAACACGATCACGGCACATGACTATTATATATTTAAGATTAGGACATGTGTTAAATAACTGTCTCTTTTAAAAAAAAAACTTTAACCAAAAAAATTTAAAAGTTAATTTTTTTTTTCTAAAAAATTTAAAACTTTAAACATTATATTTCCATATAAATAATTATTTAATAATAATATATATATTTTATGTGGGTTTAAGTTAGTTATCAAATCATAAACATTATTTAAAATTTGGTCACATTTGTAAAATATTTTTCTTAACAATATTTGACAGTATTTTCTGTTAAAAATATATTAAATTTAGAAAATTGAAATATAATCAATTTAATAGTTAGTTTTAATTTTAAAAAATCTTGAATATAAACTTTAAAAATTTTGTTTTACTTTTTAAAAAATATTTTAAAAACTGTAAACATTATATTTCCGTATAAATAATTATTTAAAAATAGTTTTTTTTTAAACATGGGTTGAAAATAATAAATACTAAATTATTTAATACGATGTCCTTACCTACTAAAATATTAGAAAAAAAATTTCTTATAAATTTTAAATATTATTTTTTTCTTTTCGAAAAAAATTCTAAACATCTAAAATTGTAAAAAGAATTCTTATAATTTTATTTTAATTGTAATATTTATTTTTACATAATATTATTTGCAAGGTTAAATAAAAAATGGTTTAATTATAATTACAAAATATATAAGTTTATTTTAATGGTAGTATTTGTTTTTAACGAAATTTATTTTCAAGTTCAAAAAAAATATATGGATTAAAAATAAATACAAAGTTAGTAGGCATTGGTTTAAGATAAATATTTTCTTTTAAATAACTACACATTTGAGCCTACGTAAAAAGAAAGATATTAAGGAGTTGTCTCTTAGCAAACAAGAAGACAGAGCTAGGAGCTACAAAGGTGTGGTAATCAATGGAGAAGGTGAGAGGCAGAGTAGGGCTAAGGACTACAAAGGGTACGAAGGAAAGGTAAAGGGGAAGATGTATGAGGAGAATGAGCACAATGGGTTAAGGTCTCATAGAAGAGAAGTTCTCGACATCAATCCTCCATAAATAACTATAGAAGCTCACGGGAGGATAAACACAGAGATTACATTCCAGAGGAGAGGAGAAGAGCATTCCAAGGAAAAAGACGTGAAGAGGGAGTTTCCGGAGAAGAAAATAACCAAACGGGGTGATCACTTAGGTCTTTCTCAGACACAAGAGAAACCGGTGGATCCTTCTATCATCCTTGCTGATGTTCAAAAGGTAATTTCAAATCTTGGGGAGGAAGAAAATAGTTTAGATGTAGTTAATGAGGCATTAGGAGAGGTTGAGAACAATGATTTAGGAGAAAATGGAATGGACTTAGATGGAGATCAAGGTAAAATTTTAGAGAATATAGGAGTGACCAGTGAAGATGATGGTTTTCAGGATCTGTCGGATGCGGAGGTGGAAGAGAATACGGTCCAGAAAGAGTTGATTGATATTGGTTTAGATGAGTTTCCAGTTAGAGGTTCGGAGGAACATGAGATGGTTATGGGAGATGGAGTCAAAAAAAAAGTGTAAAGAAGAGATTGTTTAAATCAACTTCTGTTGCAGAGACTTCTACGAAGGCAAGAATGGTGCAAAAGCTCATAGCTACTCGCAAGCGTACTCATAATAAATCGGTAAGATGTAATGGAGAGGGAGTGACACAGAAGGAGGAAAAGGGTCCTTTGTACCCAAGGCCTCCTCCATCCAAGCCTTAGAAGTTATTATGAAAGACACAATAATATCTCATGTTTTTAATGCTTTTTAGGATCTCATCTAGTTCATATTTGATAATTTAGATAACATTTAGGTGTGTAGATTGCATGTATATATTTATTTGTGTGCATTAGGGGGTGGATTGCACACATGAAGAGTTTATGGCGAAAATGAAGGATTAAATTGCACTTTATAGAAGTCTTGGGTCTAATATGATGATAACAAGAGATGAGGGATCAATGCGCAATTAAAACAAGGACGTGTCTGCAATTTATAAAAGTATTGGGGCCATAGTGAGAAGACCCGAAACCTTGAGGACCTGTTTTGTAAATTGGTGAAACATCTCCATTGTTGTTCGATCCCTCCTCCGTGACTTGATTTCGACGACTCCGGCGGCCACCACGACGAGGTGAGAGCACGACGGCGAGGAGAGGACTTGTACCAGAGCTTCCGTGGTGGAGAATCGCAGATCGAGCTAGGCCATGGCGGTGAACGCGGAGACGTGACGGAGGTTGACGAAGATGGAGAATCACGGAGGAGATGCGGCGCGTGGTGTTGCTGTTGAGTCGAAATGGAGGGAGCATGAGTTATGACCGGAGAGCCTTCACCGGTCGTTGGAATCTCAATTTGGAGAAGTCAAGTTCGAGTTAGTGAAGTGCTGGAGCGGCCAAGTAGAGCGAGCTGGAGTAGTCGCTGAGCTTGGGAGCGGCTTGACGGAGCGACATAGAGCAATCGCTCGGGTTGAGACGGGACGTAATTCGGACACACAGCGACTTGGTGGAGCGACCAAGCGAGGTCGATGTGGAGAAGAAGACACACGAGGTCAACTTGTTGGCAGGTTTATTCCGGTTTGACTCGGTTAACCCAACTCGAATTTTAGCCTCCTATATATAGTTTTAGACTCCAAAAACTCTAAGGTAAACTCTTAAGACTTCATGTAATCTTGTAAAAGCTTGAATCTTTTTATCAATTAAAAGTATTTCATTTCATTTTGTGTATCTTTTGATCATTAACATGATTAGCCTTGAATCATATGGATTTAAGGTTTATCCTGGAGATTAGTGAGTAGACGACACCTTTGAATTCATGGGTTATGAAGATTAAAGGTGATTATGCTAGATCTAGGATGTTTTAGTGTATATTTCTCTTGTTCTTTGTTAGTAGAGTAATCCTAATGCTTCGTTTGAGTTGGTCACTCAAAGGTTGATAGTATTCGATGAAATGTCTGAGTCAACTTTCCTAAGCTTTTAACATTTTTTACGAGGGACACTTGTTGTTAAAGATGTTAAGATGGCTAATAGATTTATTCTTAATGATTACTTTCATAATATTCAACCGAAGACATTTGATGCTTGAGTTATGTTAGTAAATGAACATTCATCTAGACATAGAGCTTGTTTAGAATCGTATCTAGGCCTAAGGTAGACAGTTTAATTGATCGCTTGCCATCCTTAGTTTGAAACTTGATCACCCAAAGTCAAATTCCCTATGCCCATGAGTTCTCCTTTATCTTCCTTGTCAAGTTATATCTTTTATTGCATTCTAGTTTTAGTTAGACTTAAAAACCGATCAATCACGTGATCGCACTTAGATTAAGCTAGTACTTGCATTCTCATTGCTTTTAAATCCCTCAGGACTGGTTCGATACTCTTTTATACTACAACATTTGCTTTAGGAGCCTTAAAAACTCCTAACATCACACAAGCACTGGAGGAGTGGAGCGAGCACTGGAGGAGTGGAGCGAGCTCATGGTGCTCTTTTATTTCATCGTTTTGTTTGGTAGAATAAGCTCTTGGAGCATATTTTTTAGTTATGGCTTTGGTTGTATCCAGGGTTATGTTTTCATTTTGTATTCCTTAAGATCACTCGTTATGATCTGGTTATTGAATAAAACTGGTTCTTTGGTTTACTGGTGCATTGTGTATGTGGGTCTTCTTGGGTCTGCTTTTTATCTAGCAAGATTTGGTAGAAGCGATAAGAATTGGTACGTGGTAGAGCAATTCAAGTGTTTGGTCTCCTCAAACCAAGCACTTATGAATTTCAGGTCTGATGGATGGAGCTTCATGGTCTCATGTTATTAGAGGAATGCAGTAATGAGATTTACAGAGGAGTGTTCTCGTATGGAAGTAGTAAAACAGCAACATATATCATGCACTTGGGGGAGAACCATTGAAGGGTGTTTTATCTCTCATGTAAAATATATGGCTAGCTGTTGTGTTACTTTTATTACTGGCAATGGTTTCACGGCTTATGGGATGTGGGACTTGGCATAAGATGGCGTTGTTTTTTATTGTCACTCCGAATTACAACAGAGTATTTGGACGAGGTTTATAGGTTATCAAGAAATGGTACGGGAATATAGTAACCGAGCTAAGTACAGAACAAGAATGTTCAACCCACGTATCATACATAGGTTCATTTTATATGGCGCTCGGAAACAAGAAACACATGGTCAAATTGGGCGTATGAATTTACAAAATAAAGGGTTGAGAAATACGGAAAAGAATTCACCAATGGAACATGGGGTCTTTTATGGAAGGCGTGTATATTGTATCACTAGGAATGGCTTTTCAAGGATGAAGGGGATAGAAAAGGATGGGTCTCATCACACCTGCATAGTGTGGGCTCTGAGGAGCTGTATTTTGAATTTTTTATGAAAGCATCAAAGTTGGAATTGCAGACGAAAGGAAAGTAAATTGACTATTAGCTACCTGAGAGATATAGCACAAGTATAAGTCAGATTTTTTATTTTTATTGGAAACTAAACAAGAGCTTGAGTTTGTACAAAATTTTCAAGCTTACTTTGGATATGATAAGCTGGCTACGGTGGATCCAATTGGCCGGAGTGATGGTTTAGCTCTTTTTTTACAACAATGACTATCAAAATAATATCTTATATTTGAGTAATTGAATGTTTGATGTAGAAGCAGTGGCGGTTGTGAAAAAAGTTTATTTAACTTTTGTGTATGGAGATCCGGTACAAGATTTACGGGAACAAATCTGGGAACGGTTGACCCGATATGGGTTAGCAATATCAGATCCTTGGTTTATTATTGGAGATTTGAATGAGATTACCAGAAATCATGAAAAGGAAGGAGGAGTTTTAAGAAGCTTGGCTTTGTTAGTTCATTTTAATAATATGATTCAGAATAGTGGTTTAATTGAATTTCCGGCTCGAGGAAACAAAATGTCTTGGCAAGAACGTAGAGGGAAATGGAAAAGAGCTGTGATGGTAAGATGCTGATTAGATCGAGCATTGTCAAACGAAGAATGACATACAGCTTTCCCATGCTCTCATAAAGAGTATTTGAGAATGGTCGGATCAGACCATCGTCCAGTGGTGGCATACATGGAAGATAAAGTCTATATGAGGAGGGGAAATTTAGATTTGATAAGAGATGGATTGGTCAGAAATGTTTTATGGAATCAACTATTACTGGATGGGCAGAAGACAATAACGGTCATGCGGATGGTCTAGTTACAAAAACTAGTAACTGCAGGCATGAGATAGCAAGGTGGAGGAAAAATAATCCGCCATATGGAAAGGAGAAAATTCAAGATCTTTAACTGGCTCTGGAAGAGGTGCAGATGGACAATAATAGGACACATGAGAATATTTTGGAAGTGTCCAGGAAGTTACAAGATGCATATAAGGATGAAGAGGAATACTGGTACCAAAAGAGTCGTAATATGTGGTATTCATCGGGAGACCTTAACACCAAGTTTTACCATGCTTTAACAACCAAAAGCGGGTGCGCAATAGAATAGTGGGTCTCCGTGATGGAGCAGGAAATCGGATAAGGGAGGAAAATGGGGTGGAAAGAGTGGCAGTGGGTTATTTCGAAGAACTTTTTACTTCCACATTGTAGAGGGTAGATTTCACCCTTCAATAGGGCCCAAAACAGAATGCACTTAGCCCACCTAGGGGTGAGTTCCGATGGGCCTAGCTCGGCCCAAAAAAAGATGACAATTCGCCTCGGCTCACGACGGCTTCGAGTTATCCCGAGACGACGTCAGGTCGTACAACTTACAACTACAGGGAACATACATCGAGCTTCGTAAGCCGGGCAGAACATAAGGCCCATTACAAAAATCCTTCCCAATCTTGACCGAACTAGGTCAAATGATGGAGAGCTCTATAAAAGAGAATGAAGGGAGAACGAGAAAGTAGATCTGAGCATTACACACTGGACAAGGCGGCAACTAGCTAGGGTTTTCACTCATTTGTCTATTCCGACTTGTACTTTTTCCGGCTAGCTTTCCAAGCGACGCCTTTTGTTCTCTCTTTACTTTCCCGACTTGTAACCGACTCTTCACTCGTTAATAAAAAAAACGCCTTCGTTTGACCCACCGACGAGTTCTCGTCTTTCTTACTTAGATCCGACAAACTCGGTACAAATAGTTGGCGCCCACCGTGGAGCAACGAAGTAGCGTCCTTTCACAATGAGTGATAAAGAAGACCACGAAGTCGAAGCAGAGCATCTTACCAATGAGATACCAGCTCCGGCGAACTCTATCGATGCCAATATGGCATGTCTAGCTCAACAAGATGAAGCCCAGAAGGCGACGGCGGCCCAGCTCGCCGCAATCGCTGCTCTCCTCGCCCCCCTCACCGGCGAACCCGACACGACAATTCGCCGAAGACTGTTCGAAACCGTACCTACTATCGATACTGAACACTAAGTGGAAGAGCGAACCAAATAATGATGCATCCGAACGACCGAGAGAAGACTGCGTACATAACCGACAGAGGGGCGTATTACTACGTCGTTATGCCCTTCGGACTAAAGAACGCCGGCGCCACTTACCAACGTCTTGTTAACAAGATGTTTTCAGATAAACTAGGCCACACGATGGAGGTCTACATCGACGATATGTTAGTCAAATCATTCTGAGTTGAAGATCATCCAACTCATCTGGCAGAATGCTTCAAAACCCTAAACGAGTACGGGATGAAGCTTAATCCAGTGAAGTGTACGTTTGGCGTCACATCAGGCGAGTTTTTGGGGTACATAGTAACGCAGCGAGGCATCGAGGCCAACCCGAAGAAAATCTCTGCGATCATCGACCTACCCAGCCCAAAGAACAGTCGGTAAGTTCAGCGACTAACCGGACGGATTGTTGCGTTGAACAGATTCATTTCGCGATTTACCGACAAATGCTTACTATTTTATGACCTCATGCGCGGAAACAAAAAGTTTGTCTAGGATGAACGATGCGAGGAAGCCTTCTTCCAGTTGAACCAATACCTGACTATGCCACCCGTGCTAAGCAAGCCAGAAGCCGGGGACACACTATCATTATACATAGCCGTATCCCAGACTGCGTCAGTGGCTTCTTATTAAGGATGATCGTGGTGAACAAAAACATATCTTCTACACAAGCAAACGGGTGACGGATCCCGAGATGAGGTACCCCACCTTGGAGAAGATGGCTTTAGCAGTCGTCACGTCGGCGCGAAAGGTGAGACCATACTTCCAATCCCACACAATAGAAGTGCTATCCAACCACCCGCTCCGAACTGTCATGCAGAGCACTAACCAATCCGGTCGACTGTCCAATTGGGCAATCGAGCTAAGCGAGCATGACATCGTGTACAAGAACAAAACTGCAGCGAAATCGCAGGTCCTCGCAGATTTCCTCATCGAGCTACCGCCAGATTTAGAACAAGATGTCCTCATACCCAACCATAACTGGATCCTACATATTGACGGATCAGGGATGAGCAAAGGCTCTGGAGCTAGAGTTCAGTTGCAGTCACCGACCAGAGAACTGATCATGCAGTCATTCAGCTTTGGCTTCCCAGCTTCAAACAACGAGGCTGAGTATGAGTCGTTACTTGCCGGACTTCGCTTGGCGAAAGCAGTCAACGCCAAACGAGTCAACGCCTATTCCGATTCGCAGCTCGTCACTATTCAATTCAGCGGGGAGTACGACGCCAAGAACGACAAAATGGACGCCTACCTGAAACTGGTCCAGGATCTTACCCGAGAGTTTGAATTCTTCGAACTAACAAAAGTGCCTCGCGGGGAATGTGTGCGCCGATGCGCTCGTGGATTTTAGAAGTAAACTCCATGACCAAGTGAAACGAACGATCCCGATACATAGGATTGACGAGCCGAGCATTGAACCAACAGCCGAACATCCAGCAGCAGTAAATCAAGCAAGTGACAAAGCCACTCCAAATGCAGAAGCCCCAGACGAGCAGATTCAGGACGAGTGCCTCGACTGGCGAGACGAGCTCATAGAGTTTTTGCGCGATGGATGGGTACCCGACGAGAAGTGGAAGGCCCGACGACAAAAGGCCCGATGCGCAAACTACATCCGCACGGACAATACTCTCTACCGTATCTCCGCGAATAAAATCCTCCTGAAGTGCATTCATGGCGAAGAAACTAGGCTCGTGATGGCCGAAACGCACAAAGGGGCAACAGGAAATCACTCCAGTGGACGAGTCCTAGCCGTGAAGGTAAAGAATATGGGTTTCTACTGGCCGACGTTAACGTCAGACTGTGAGGCTTACGCGAAATGATGCGACAAGTGTCAGCAAGACGCATCGATGATCCACAGCCCGACGGAGTTGCTACGAACTATGACAGCCCCATACCTTTTTATGCGCTGGGGCATGGATATAATTGGTCCAATGCCAAGCTCTCGCCAAAGGAGATTTATCCTAGTCTTGACAGACTATTTTACCAAGTGGATAGAAGCCGAGTCATACTCAAGTATCACTGATAAAGAAGCCCAGAAGTTCATATGGAAGAACATCATCTGCCGGCATGGACTCCCTTTCGTCACCAACAATGGCTCGCAGTTCATCTCACATAAATTCCGCGGTTTCTTCGAGTGATGGAGGATTCGTCTGAACACATCTACCCCGAGGTACCCACAAAATAACGGCCAGGCCGAGTCATCAAACAAAGCCATTGTAGATGGCATAAAAAAGAGACTCGACCTCAAGAAGGGATGCTGGGCCGACGAGCTCGACGGTGTTCTCTGGTCTCATTGCACGACGCCACGAGACGCGAAAAAGGCAACACCTTTCTCCTTAGCATACGGCGTTGAGGCAATGGCACCCACCGAGGTTAATGTTACTAGTCTCCGACACGCAACGATGCCGCAGCACGAAGAACTCAACCAAGAAATGCTCCTGGATGCACTCGACTCGATCGAGGAGAAGAGAGATCAAGCCTTGCTGCACATTCAGAACTACTAGAACCAAATCGAGTGCTACTACAACAGGAAGGTGAAAGCCCGTCGGCTCGAGCTCGGTGATCTCGTCTTATGCAAGGTGTTGAAAACACTAAGGAGTAAAATGCTAGGAAGCTCGGCGCAAACTGGGAAGGCCCATACAAGATAATTCAAGTCATCAAGCCGGGAGTCTACCGACTCGAAGCTTCCGACGGAAAAGAAGTCCCACGCGCATGGAACTCGATGCATCTCCGTCTCTACCTACCCTAAGTCTTCCCAGCGAACAACTTGACCTTCCGAGTACACGAATATTCGCTACTCGGTGGTCCAAAAAAAACCAAAGCAATAAAAAACAATAAAAAACAAAAAAAAAAGAAAAAAAAAACAAAAAAAGAGAGAGAGTAAACAGGTCCCTTAGTCCGTTTACTCGCAGAATGGATGCATTCCCTTAGCCACTTCCATTTGGACCAAACGAACTGCAAATGGCTTGATCCCCACTCGGGTACATTGGCAGCCTTAACCGGTTCAGCTATAATCCTCAAAAAAAGCACGAGTAAACCGGCTCCTCAGCATGATTACTCGCCGAGCGGATGTGCTACCTGAGCCACTTCCACTCGGCCCAAACGAACTATTAATGGTTTGATCCCAATTCGGGTCTGTAAGCAGCCCTCATGGGTTCAACTGCAACAAAAAAATAAATAAAACAAGTCAGCGAAGAGCCGGCACACCTCTCAGCTACTCTATTTACCGGACTGACGCACCGCCATGGTCGCTCCTCCGAAAGTCTCACGATGCCTACGCCCTCGCTTAGCAGCGCACCTCAAGTGACGAGCCGCGCACTGGCACTCGCGTCCAGTCGATTTGCATAACCTGATCAGCTATGCGAGCGACGGACCTCGTCAAACCGACTTACCAGCGGTTTACGAAAGACAATCATTTTCGAATCCATAATAATTTACGAGTAATGGGTTGGCCGACCAAAAGGCACTGTAAAATTACTTTATGACTTGTCGAATACCTTGATGGCTCTAAGACCATCTTTCTCACACTTGCATTTTGTTTGTTTCGAAATCGAACAACTATAGCAACGTACGAGCTCAGACCGCTTAATACAATAACCTTAAGTCTAGTACCTTATGAAGAACGACTTAAGTCTAGTACCTTAATCTAAAGATGATTGTCTAAGTCAAAACCAAGAAATTACGAGAAACGAGCTAAGACCCCGGTAAACCAACACGGTTTTGCATCAAAAGAACATATTCTTTGAATAAAAGATAAGTTCGATAATGAAAGTCCGTTAAGAAAGGTTTGATAACGAGATAATACAACAAAATGACTCCACCGATGGAGAGAAATCAAAAGAAACAACAAAAGGACAACGAGCAAGGGAAAGTGATCACTCATTTGGGACCTCCGAGTCGCCATCTTGAGGACGAGTTTCCTGCACTTGTTAACGATATGCAAGTTTGACCCGTGCTCATTTAAGGGGATCCTGCTGAGATACTCAGCTTTCAACTTTGCGATAAGATCCTTGTCGACATAGGCAGAGCTTAGGCGTAGTGGGGTTAGGGAATGATCGCCTTCATCGATCGCGCCAACGTCAAGTGTTTCAGCCTCGGCTTTTCACTTGCGTTCTTCCGAGCGGAAAAAGTCGACCCTTTCCTAAGGAAAAGATTCCCCTTCCCTCTTCATCAATTCCAAGCAACTTCTAGTCCCGAACGCTTGGCTCCAGAAGCATCGCGCGTCATCGTAAAGGTTGAAGAGGGCTTCACGATCGCGGATGCGATCGAAGCGAGTTTGAGCTTTAGCGACCATGGCTGCGTGGACCCTCGCCCTTTCACGTGTAACCTCATAGATGCGAGAATTTCTAAGGCGAGCAACCTCCCTCTCATGATGCTCCACGAGCTCCCGCCTCTCCTGCTCGAGACGCATTTTCTCCTTCTCTAGCTCGACAGCTGCATCTTGAGCAGCCTTCAACTTGCTCGAGGCTTCCTCAGCCATCATCTCCGCAGCTTCAGCTCGGTTAACCGCTTCATCCTTCTCTTTGTTTGCCTGTGCAAGAGAGCATTCCAACTCGGCAACACGTTTCTTGTCAGCCTTGGTCTTCAACCGAGCTTTAACCAAGCTGGAATGCACCGACTTGACCTCGGAATCATACTTCTCCACCAAGAAGTTAATTCTACCGTCCGCCTGCGAGATGACGAAGCGAGAAGAGAAATGAAAAGAAAGTCATAAATAGCAAGACTAAAGCAAACAAGGCGATATTAATGGAACGTACCATCTTCAAGTTACGAGCTGTGTCGCGGAAGAATAAATGACCCATCGGAGGAAGTTCTTTCGGCTCGTCCTTTATCCGACGGGAGAGCTCGACGCACTTTGTGACTTTGTTGAGGCGAGCTACCGCTGTAGGAAAACTTCACCTTGGGTTAGAGGATGCAATACCGGCGAAAAGATCAACCATCTCCCTCATTTTCCTTAATCTATTGATCGCTTGTTGTTCTGCCGGGGTAAAAAGGTTCGATCTTTTATTTCCTGGCTTTTCTTCGTACCGAAACTCCTTTTCCCAGTCACCTATCCAAGAAACAACTTAAGTAGGGTGCCACACGAAAAATGAGCGGGAGGCTAAGCGCGACTTTTTACCTTGGTTGATACAATCTAACCAACGTTGTTTCCTCTCCTCGCTGATATCGGGCCACTTGCGATAACCCAACTCGGCGAAAGCTTCGGCGTCTGAATGGAACAACGGTGGAAAGGTGGCATCGGTTAGATAGAAGTTGGGATGCGCAACTGCATAATAAAAAGAAAACATTTAGATTAAACACGAAGCAGTATTAATCGAGGCGAGCTAACTACCGGCATCAAAGTTCCAATAAGTCCTGAATTCATCATCAGGGGGATCGATGAAGGAAAATTGGTCCGACTTGACGAAGAAGTAGAAGCTTTGCCAGTCCGCAGTTTTGTCCGGATTACCGGTGATGATATTATAGTTTTGCCTCATCATGATCGAAAAAGGCCTCGACTCTCTGCCTCCTTTAAGCGAGACAACGTTGTCAACTAACCGAATGCGAAGACACACAGAGATATCCCGATCTCCGCTGCCATAACCATGAGCGCAACCATGATGCGATACGCCCCGTTCACCATCTGACTTATGGCGAGATTACGACGCGAGACATACGACGTCACGAGGCGAGGCAACGGAAACCATAACCTGGTATGATCTCCAATGTAGGAATCATAAAGGCACTGATAATCAGCTGGAGGTGACCATGGGCGTTACGACACTATATATTCTACAAATCTAGAGAGAGAAAGCAGAGGGAAGAGAGAGAAGAAAAGTACCTGAAGTGGCGAAGAAGTGAAAGGAATGAGGAATGGAGGAGTATTTATAGAGAGGAAGGGGCGCAATTCCCAGGAGTCATCATTAGGTCTTTTAAAGCCTAAATGGGCCTCGATTCACCCGCGCCTGTTTATCTTCCGACTTAAATGGGCCTTCAATCTAGAAAACCGCCCATTTCTTCGTGATTGTTTGCATTCTCGCAAATCCTTAGGTTGACCCACTGACGAGTTCTTGTCTCTCTTACTTAGATGCGACAAACTCGGTACAAACACACATCCCCATTTGAGTTTGATAATTTTATAGAGGAAATTCCATCAAACATCACACCTCAAATGAATGATAGGTTGTTGAGGAGGGCAACGTCGGAAGAGGTTAGACATGCTTTATTTATGATGCATCCAGAGAAGGCACCAGGACCAGATGGGATGTCAGCTCTTTTCTTCCAGCACGCCTGACATGTTATTAAAGTAGATTTGGTAGAGATGGTTAATAATTTTTGGCTTCAGGAGTTTGGATGCTCGCTTGAATGAAACTTATATTTGTATGATACCCAAGACAGAGAGACCCACAAGGATAATGGAATTTAGACCAATAAGTCTATGTGATGTTGGGTATAAGATTATTTCAAAAGTGTTATGCCAAAGGTTGAAGGGCCGTTTGCCCTAGTTAATTTCGGAAACTCAATCGGTGTTTGTACCAGGGAGGCTAATTTCGGATAATATTTTAATTGCTCAGGAGATGTTTCATAGATTAAGAGCAGATAAATCGTGCCAGGGAAAGTTTATGGCAATAAAGACGGATATGAGTAAGGCATATGATAGAGTGGAATGAGATTTATTCAATCCTTACTCCATAAGATGGGTTTTGATCCTCATTGGACTAAGCTTATGATGGAATGTATATCGTCGGTCCAGTATAGGGTCTTGATCAATGGTCAACCACGGGGCTCTATAATCCCGCAGAGAGGTTTTAGACAAGGGGATCATTTGTCTCCTTATTTATGCATTATGTGTACGGAGGCTTTAATAATAGACATTAAAAAAGCGGAGCGCCATAAACGACTAACATGAATAAAGGTGGCCAGAGCATGTCCGGCGATTTCCCATCTTCTCTTTGCGGATGATAGTCTGTTCTTTTGTAAGGCGCAACCGAAGAATGTCAAACATCCTCACCAATCTTAAGGAATATGAGGCAGTTTCAGGCCAATTAATAAATTTCTAGAAATCTTCAATTCAGTTTGGACTCAAGATTGGAGAAGAAAACATACAAGAGCTAAGGGATATTCTAGGAATTGAGAACACTGGAGGTATGGGATCATATCTGGGTTTGCCAGAAATCTTGGGAGGGTCGAAGGTACATATGTTTGGATTTGTACATGAACGTTTGAATAAGAGGGTCACTGGATGGACTTTTAGACTTTTTACGAAGGGTGGAAAAGAAGTGATTATCAAATCAATTGTTACAGCTTTACCAAATCATGTGATGCCCTGTTATAGGTTACCTAAGGCTATTACAAAGAAACTAACTAGCGCGGTAGCACAATTTTGGTGGAGTACTGGAGGAAGTACAAGGGGAATGCACTAGAAGTCTTTGGGATAAATTATGCCTGGAGAACGAAGATGGAGGGCTGGGTTTTAAGGATTTTAATAAGGCAATGCTAGGCAAACAATTATGACGCTTTATTGAGAAACCAAACACGTTGTTATCTCGTGTTTTCAAAGGTCGGTACTATAGGAACGCGTCACCTCTGGAACCGATCCGATCATATTCTCCATCCTATGGATGGAGAAGTATGATCTCTGCTAGATCTCTGGTTAGCAAAAGAATTATTAAACGGGTGGGATCAGGATCATCTATCTCTGAGTGGAATGGTCCATGGCTCCCAACCACTCGCCCGAGACCAGCAAATAAAATTCAACAAAATTTCATACCGGAACTCACAGTGGACGCTTTAAAGAATGCGGATACGCAAAGTTGGAATATGACGTCTATCCGGGCTTTAGTTGATCCCCAGGATGTGAAAATAATAGAAAGTATACCGCTAAGTATGACTCAGTTGGAAGATAGGGATGGATGGCATTTCACCAAGAACAGTAAATACACGTTTAAGTCAGGATAACATGTTGAACGAGTGTATACGTATAGTGGGCAACCGATTGAGTTTCAAGGACCCACGGTTGATGGATTGAAAGCTTATTGTTGGAAAGTACGGTGTCCTCCTAAGATGAAACACTTTCTATGGAAACTGCTATCGGGCTACATTGTTGTCCGGAAATATTTGCAGTCAAGAAGGATAAACGGTGACATATGTTGTGATAGATGTGGAGCTGTGGAAGAGAGAATGAACCATGTGTTCTTTGAATGCCCTCCAGCGTGCTAAGTTTGGGCACTATCAAATATCCCCTCCAATCCGATTATTTTTCCAACGGCTTTTCTTTTTACGAATATGGATCATTTTTTTTGGCGGGTTACACCAAAGATGGATGATCATCATTTCACATGGATATTATGGTATATCTGGAAAGAGCGTAATAGTAAAATATTTAGCAATTTGGATGTTGACCCGAAAGACACACTTACATTGGCAGAGACTGAAGCAACTACTCTGTGGAAGGAGGCGCAAATGAAGGTTTTAGTAAAATATTATGGTATATTTGGAAAGCGCGTAATAGTAAAATATAGCAATTTGGATGTTGACCCGAAAGACACACTTACATTGGCAGAGACTGAAGCAACTTTGTGGAAGGAGGCGCAAGTGAAGGTTTCTCCGAATGAAATTCAGCAGGGGTACCCACGACTGTACCGATTATTCCAGGGCGGTGGTGTGTTGTGGATGGTTCATGGAAAGAGAATGACGTGTTTGATGGCAAGGTTGGTATAACACACTCGATGGTTTTGTGGGTTTAATGGGTGCAAGAAATGGTAGAGTCAGTCTATCACCCCTTCATTCTGAGGTGGAAGCTCTCATTTGGGCGATAGAAAATATGAGGAATTTACGTCAATATCATGTTACTTTTGTAACAGATTGTTCTCAATTGGTGAAGATGGTTTCGGAACCAGAAGAATGCTCAGCATTTTCAAATTATCTACAAGATATCAAGATGCCTCAAGGAAGTTTCACTAGCTCAACTGTACCAAGAACATTAAACTCACGGGCAGATGGTCTAGCACGAAGTGCCAGAGTACAATCGTCTTTCGTTGTTCACATGGATACAAAGCTACGGTTTGGTTCGCAGAGTCAATATGAGTCTAGGTTGATGTCAAAAAAAAACTACACATTTGATTTTTCTAATAAATATCTAATAGTTATTTTCCTTATAATAGTTAAATTATTAATAAGTGATAATTTTAGAAAAAGAAGCAATTTTTTTTTATAAAAATAAGTGAATTTTTAAATTAATAATATATGAATGTTGTATTTTCCTTATTTTCTATTATTTGAAGATCAGCAGATGTCTATCTTTTTTATTCCCTTGATATAACTTAAATTTTTTTTTGTCATTACAATTCTTCATGTTATAATATTTTGGTAATGTTTTTACTGTTGTCATATTCTTCATGAATAATCATAAGAAAATTAGGATGTTTTCATGTTTGGGTTTTATATGTATTTGCTCATACAAAATCAAACACATATCTAATATTTTTAGATGTTTGGTCATTAAAATATTATTATTATTATTGTTGTTGGGCTCCCTATAAGTGATCTTTATATGTATTTGGTAAAAAAAATTCAATTTCATACATTATTTTATTAAATTTTTTGAATTTAACTATGCAATATTTTCTTAGGCTTCCTTTTTATTTTAACCTGTTATAATGGATTGTAGCATAAATAAACAATGAATTCAAAAAAATTGTTTACACTGAACCAGATTAATAAAAGAATGTCTTTATTGTGACTAAACAGTGAGAATCAAATTATTTTGAAAATAATTGATAGCGGATAGAAATTTATTTTTATCTTTTTTCATTATTAAGATTATTATATATATATATATATATATATATACTTATTATTACGTAACTAATTTGTTTCTTATGCAAAACAATATAATTTAGGTTAGACACATATTTCTTTTCTTGAAAATGTTATTAGTATAATATAAATCTAGAGTGAAATGATTATAGAGAAAAATGAGAATCCAATATATATATCTATTTGAAATTCTTATATTAGAAATAAAATTACAATAACTTCTTAATGATTATGATTTCAGCTCTATTATAACATACACTAATACAATTTATTATTTATTAAAACTTTGGTCGCCATAAAATTTTAATTAGCAAGTTCTATTCATAAATAGTTATTTAGACAATACGAATTCAAAAACATAGTTTCACAATATACATGTTTGTGGCTACAGGAATTAAAGTATTATTAAAATGCATAATGTATTAATAGTTTCATTACCTATAGATTACATGATAAAAATGTTGATCCAATGTTTTCCCTTAGTTAAACAAATAAGATAATTTCCAATTCAAGATTCATTAGTATATTTTCTTTTGAAATTGTATTATAAAGGTAGATTTTCTTAATTGTATGATTTTTAATAGAGTTTTTATTTTTATAGAAAATATAGAGTAAGACTATTTTGTCTCTAAATATAAAGATGAAATTTTATCCACTACATTTTATTTTTAAGGTAAAGAAATTCTATAAAGTGCATATCTTGTCACCAATTTGATTATTCAACTTTCTAATTTAATTTAATTTACTCTAATTCATACTTTTTCAGGGTTAGATTCAATTTAAATTTTTGGGTTATGATTTTTTCTCTACTCCTAAATTCCAAATTGCTAATAACCATCACTATGATTACAGAAACATAGCCGACAAAAACAAATATTACTGAAACATAAGTACTAACCAAAACTTATGTGAAAAAAAAAATTAATTCCTAAAATAAGTTTCACACGATATATGCAAAAATCCAATGATTGCAATTTTTTCTCAATTTCATTTTATTTTTATGAAATTAAAACATTAATTGAAACTCGTGCACCGAATGGGTCCATACCTAATTTTGACAATAAATGAAAACCATATCGATAATTGTTTTTTTTGCCAAAAATGATAACTACGTCCCATTAAGCTAATCTCATATACTTTCTGTTCTATTAGGTTAAATATTTTTAAATTTCAATAATACCCTTATTTTCAATTAAAATTTGAAATTATAATTAAAACAATAGTTAAATATTAAAATATAATAATTAACAAAGTGTTATAAGAAAAAATTAAAGTAATTAAAATTAAAGAAAACATTAAAATAAGTGTTGTAAAAAAAGTATTGTAAAAAAGAAAAAAAATCAAGACTTAAAATATGCATTTTTTATTATTATTATTTTTAACCTTTTTCTATATAAATCTATTTTTAATATATGAAAACTGAATATTTACAAATTTTTGTTGCCATATTTTCAGAACTGGTTGTTCTTATCTGTAGAATATGTATTCTACTATATTTAGAATACAATATACATATTTGAAATAAATTTTTACATGTTTCAGAAAATTAGTAATGTGTAGATTTCAATTTTTTTACTGTTTTGAGATTTTTATTAATTAGATTCTGATTTTTAAACATATTTTGATTACTATTATTTACGTAGAAGATATTTTTTTAAACATCTTAGACCTAATGAAAAAAGTAGATTTTATATTTTTGCCAATTCTACTTTATTTAGAACAAAATATGAAATTATAATTTAAACATTTTTTGAACTTAAAAAAATACAAATAAGTTGATATATGTATTTTATCACTAATTATAATTTTAGAAAAAAATGTTCATGAAATTATTTGAATTATTTTCGAAAATATATAAGGATATAAAAGACGGTACAAAATAGAAATTAATTTAATGGAATATAGTTACCATTTTTTGGTCTAAATTTTTTTTCCCAATTAATTATTCGTTGACTTTTCTTATATTAATGCCAAAAGTATTTTAAAATAATTGAATCCTGAACTAAATAAATAAAAGTTTGGTAATTAGTTAACGTTTTAAAAAAATCACTAAGATAAGTGAAACAAAGGTTCCTTTTCATCTGTTTCTGTCTTAATAACTCTTACTCTTGTACGCATTGTTGACAGAGAGAGAGGATGAAGCATTTTACTTCTTGCTCAGGTGAAAATGGCGTTCAGGTTACAGATCCTTCCTCCACTATCGCTGTTAACGTTTCACAGAATCTGGTTGTTTGTATCAGACATGTTAACTAACAAACCTAACCCTACTACCAGGGCCGGCCCTGAAAAATCGGGGGTTTGAAACAAAATAAAAACGAGGGCCTATATTTTATATATAAAAATATAATAAAAATAAATTTATAACTTAGTAAAAAAGAATAGTGAAAATGAAACATTGCTTGTTGTTTATAGGTGATTTTCAGAAGAAGAAAAAATAAATATTTTTCTGAAGAAAAAACTTAGCATAAAAAATATTAGTCAATTTTTTTTATTTATAGATTCTTATTTGAAAATTTATTGGTTTATTATGTTATTTGGCCCAGTCACTTAAATATCTAATAAAAACATAGTGTACATAAAGCCCATAAGATTTATTATTTTATAATTATGAATTTATATGTTTGGACTTTTATTTATTTGGAGGCCTATGAGAAATGGGGACCTGATGCCAATGTTTCATTGGGTTTGGGCCAAGGCCGGCCCTGCCTACTACATCAGAGGTCTTTTCTGATCATAGTCACATGGACTAAAAGTCTAATGAGTCAGTGTGTAACCTAGGAGTCGATGATTCTTGCAACAAAAGTCTCTGTAAAGTCGAGATCAAACCATGGCTCTTCACTAAACGAAAAGGGTCCAAGAATCTAGAGGCATGTGATGTTTATTGGGATCTCTCGTCTGCAAAGTTTGGATCCAGCCCTGAACCTTTAGGTTGATTCTATGTATGCCTTCTTGTGGATAAAGAAATGGTTCTTCTTCTTGGTGATATGAAGAAAGAAGCTTTCAAAAAAGACTAATGCTTCCTCATCTTCACCTCTCGGTGCTGTGTATCGATTAACGCAATCCAACCCAATCCATTATCGATCCAGCCCAAAATCGGCCCATTAGTACTTGTCTAAACATTCCAATATTGATGCTCATAAAGCCATCATCTCGACGCGGCGTATTAGGGTAATTTTAAGTTGGAAGTCCATCTAGCTTAACACTGTGTTTATTGCCAAGAATGAGAATGTTTTTGGTAAGAGAACGTTTGCAACGAAAGCTCAGTTTTCAGGTGATGGTAAAACACAGATTTTGTGTGATGTTTTAATTTTATATAAAACATAAATATCATAAATCATTTGTTATAGTTTTAGGATTCATTTTGCATATGCTATATGAGATTTACCTAAGAATTATGGACTTCTTTTCTTACATAAATTCCGGTTAATATTTGTACTTTGTGTTAGAGAAAATAATCATATTTAAAATTTAAACCAAATTCAATCCAAAGTAAGAATTAGAGTGAAATAAAAAAACTTGAAAGTTAAATAAAGTTAATCCAGTCCATGATACACTTTCGTAAGTACTAATTAATTGTTGTATTAATTTATTATTTATTATTTTTCTCGATTAAATATATTCTAATGTTTCTTCGATGTTTAGTGAAGTTAGTATTGTCATTATAGGGTACTTGAAATTTTTATGTTTATTTATTATTATCTATGTATTTTGCTTTGCAAGATCTATGAGTTTTTAACTATTCAACCAAAAGAAATTATTTTGAATTTTTACTTTTATCATGTAGTTAATAATAATTAAATTATTAATATATGCATCTTATAGCCACAAAAATATGTACATGTTGAAGATCATACATGCATCTTATAGCTACAAATATTTATGTGTTTGTTGAAGATTATATTTATGAATCTTAATTGTGTGAATAATTGTTTATAAAAGCATAACTTCTTAGTTATAGTTTCGTGAAAAAATCTATATTTTTGAGGTGATAAACTTTAAAAGTCACAAAATTTATGGACATGTTAAAGATTATATTTATGAATCTTAATTATGTGAATACCTATTTATAAGAAACTTTAACTTCTTAATTATAATTCGTGAAAAGTCTATATTTTTGTGGTCATAAATTTTAAAATAAATAAATAATTTTATTATATGTTTTAATAAGGCTTAAGAAAACACATTCTTGAAGGTAATTAAAAAATTCTTCAAATTTAATTTTAAATATAAGACATTCAGTGTCATATATATCATTTGAAAACTTTATATAACTCTATAAAGTTATAAACTAAATTCCACTTCCAAAATACTAAAATTTAAACAATAATTACTAAATTTTTAAGACTAAATACAATGATATTTTTCTTGTATAAAATATCTAAATTGGTATTCTGTTCTAGATTTGTAGTTCTTCCTATGTGTGCTTTATTATTATTTTAAACTACCCGCTTCTCATTGTTTTAGTAATAATAAAGTTGTTTAACCGATTTTAAATAAATTTTTTAATTCATTATTTATTAATGATATATTTCCATAGTTAAATTTTAATCAAAAATGAATGATAAAACATATTATATAGTAAAAACACATATAAATATTTCTTTTGACCAAACACATATAAATATCATTTATAGTAACAATATTTTATGACTAAACACGAAAATATATATCAAACATGTGTCTGGTTTTCATATGAGATATATATAAAGACCAGTGACAACATCATAATTTTTTATTTTGTTAATTAAATAGGTTTAATATCATATTTTCATCAAATTAATTTTATAAAATTACTATTAAATAAGTTCTTAAAACTTTTCCTTTATTAGGATATACAAAAGGAAAATATTCTATTTTATGTATCTCTTTTATTTATATTTAAATATGAAAACACTATAAAATACACTTTTACATTTTTTTATATTTTTGACACATGTCACTATATTAAATTTTTATTGACACATGTCATGATCCCGTTAACTAGTAATTTTGAAGAACCAAACGTTATTATATAAAGATAGAAAAAAATTCCAACATATTGGTTCAAATATAGTTGAGAATAACTCTGCTTTATTTTTGGGGGCATGTGGAAACTATGACCGGAAAGTCTCAAATAATGGAAGTAGGAAAATAAGGTTCACATCCTACTCTTAAATAGTGAGATTAACTTTATAAATTAATTATCATCGATACTATTTAAGATTTAATATAACTTTAAAATATATATATAAATATATATATATATATATATATATATTTGACAATAACAATATAAGACACAATTTTTGTATATCACCATTCACCATTGCCAGTTATCAAATAATTTAATATATCTAAGTTATATTAAGTTTTAAGTAGTGTTAAAAATTATTAATTTAGAAGTTACAAATTACTTTCATAATAAAGACATGTATAAAGATTTATAAATCAGTTTTAAAGACTTATAAATCAATTTTGAACAATACATGAATGATAATAAATACCTTAAAACTTTGAATATTAGTGGTAAAAACCTTCATTTATATTTGAATCGCAAAAAAACTCTCAACTAAATTTTAAACATTTTAAACCCTTAACTTATAGACAGTTAACATATGTCACTCTCCGTCACAGTATTTTAGACCGTTAAAGTTAAGGGTTTATTTCCTTGAATTTTTAGTTGAAGGTTTATTTTAAGATTCATCTTTAGTTGAGGGGTTTAATTACTAAAAATCCTCAAAGCTAATTATCCCGACTGAACTGACTTCTTTTATTTAAGCATTATTCCAAAGATTATAGGCTTTGACCAAAAAAATGATTGTAGGCATAAGAAATGACCAATAGACATAGCTAATAATACTCTCTTCTATTAAAGGTAGAAAACTCAGTTCTTCTTGGCTCGTTAATTGATTTGTTTTTTTTTTTCTTGTGCTTTCGCCTCAAAACATTTCTACCAGCAAAAAGGGTGCGTTAAAATGTACATTTAGTATTGTGACATCGTTTAGTTAGTTACTTCTCTCTCAGTGTTAACTTTCTTATCTCTCCATTTACATTTACTACCACGAGTCCCATGTATGAATTCAAGATCTTTGTTGTTCAGGTATGAACTTAAGATCCCACAATGGAATATGTTACTTATGATCCTACGGTTTGCAGCTTAACAATTCTTATTTTCCTTTTGAATAGTTGTATACTTTAACTCAAGTTCCTGTTGGCCTTTTTTAGTTTATTTTGTAGTATACTTTAACCCAAGTTCCTGTAGGCCTTTCTTAGTTTATTTTGTAGTATATGGTTTCCTAGCTGCAATAATGTCTTTTTGTGTGGCAATAGTGTTGTACTAACAAGATTTGACATCAGAGTGACAAATGAGAAAAGAATGGGGTTCTACCATCAAGATATCTCCATCATTCATTTTAAAATGCCATATTGTTGCCAGAAAGAGATGGTCGTGCGGAGTTACGGACTTAGAAAATTAAGATGAGTTGGATGAGATTAGGAGGAATGTAAGTCTTTCATATTCAAGTTAGTTGGTTTGAGACTTTGTGCCTTCTACTTAAGCATGTGCAGAAGCCAAAAAAAAAAACAAAAAGAGAAAAGAAAAATCTGTAGAGCTATCAGAGAAGCCTGGATCACTAGGAAAATTATGTTGATTGTTGTGATTGATAACAGATGAAAATTTGGGTGAGAGTTCAGTATCGAAACGACCTACAATGTTTTGATCTTCTGCTATCAACTTGTAGAGTCTTTATGTATCTTCATATTGTATATACAACGACTCTGCAAGTTATAGAAGAAGATCCAGACATGGGTAATTTTGAGAAAGTGCCATTTTGTGAGTACACCACGATCCATTGCAGCCGAAAAAGGGGAAACTCATTTTTGATTATGTATAATGTAATATGTATTAGTTTGGTGAAACTGAAAGGAGGGTAGGGTATGGAAGGAGTACTCTAATTTTGGTTTCAAACGAGAGTTTATTTTGAAGGTATGGAGTAGGTACTTTGGAGTAGTTTGAGTTTTCTGGTTTTTTTTTTCTTTTACACATATCCACACTTCTGATGTAAAATGGTTTTTTTGATGAATAAAATTTTAAATTCATTCAAAATAAAATGTTCAATGAAATCTCCCAGAGAGGCACTTGTAGGAGCCCAATGGACATATCAATTTATTAGTACGGTGACAAGTTCTCCAGTAATATTGTTGCCCACCCTTTTTATTGTTTTGTTGGCTCTACCTCTCCCTATGCTGAGTTCTGATCTCCATTTTCATGGAAGTGAAAAAATGTTCATCGTTGTTTTGTGAATAACGTCTCTGTTAGTATAATAATCGGTGTGATGACGTCTATTCTGGGGCCGGATTCAATCCAGGCAGTATAATAATCGGAGATGATGTTTTTACAGCTCAAGGAACAGAGCAACAACTTTCACAAGCTCTCAAATGCTTAAACTCTCACCCCCTGAAGAAGACATGAAAGTAAGGTTTTATAGTAAAACCCTACGTAAAGTGAACTCTCTGTTGCGACCAGAAGTTTCACTTTCCCTCTCTTCCTTCTTCAATAAGTAACGGTCTAGTCTCTGCAATAACCGGTACAACTGAACCAAACTTAACCAGCTTCTCAATTCAAATCGGAAATCAGCTTCAAACCCGAAACATCTTTGAAATTGAATCACCAAAGCCTTGAGCTTCAACATTCTCCACCTTGATTCAAGTTTCATCTCTTTCTCAATATACTACACAAACTTAGGACTTAACCTCCGGCAGTGATGACTCTTCATCTCAGTTGGTCAGCTTTAGAAGCTCTAAAGCTGCAACAAACTTACTCACAGGGACAGTCTTGGTCAGAATATCCGCTGGATTCCGAGAAGTGTGTATCTTACTCACTTCAACCTCACCATTTTCAATGATGCCTCTGATGAAATGATACTTTCTTGCCACATGTTTTGTCCTCTCATGAAACGTGTTGTTCTTAGACAAACATATAGCTGATTGTGAATCGCACTAGATTGTTGCCTTCTCTTGTTTAAATCCCATATCACTGATCAAACCCTTTATCCATATTGCTTCTTTCACTGCTTCTGATAATGCAATATATTCAGCCTTTGTAGTTGATAGTGCTACAACAGGCTGAAGACATGATCTCCAACTCACTGCATTACCTCCCACTGTGAATACATAACCACTGGTTGATCTGCTCTTGTCCAAATCTCCAGTGAAGTCTGAATCACAATACCCTTGTACCCTGAACTCTTTACTCTTCGTAAACACTAAGTTCAGATCAAATGACCCTTTAACATATCTGAGTAACCACTTCAATGCCTCCCAACGTAACTCTCCACGTTTGCTCATGAACCTACTGATCAACCCAATAGCATAAGACAAATCTGGCCTTGTTCCCACCATTGCATACATAAGGCTTCCCACTGCACTTGAGTATGGGAACCTTTCTGTATCACATTTTGAAGCATCCTTTACTGTAGATAACTTAAAATGTCCTCCAATTGGTGTGTTCACCGTCTTAGCCTCCAACATGTTAAATTTCCGAACCACCTTAGACAAGTAGTTCGACTGAGACAAATACAGAACACCTTATTTTTTGTCTCTCTTGATATCAATACCCATGATCCGACTTGCATCTCCCATATCCTTCATTTCAAACTCCGAACTCAACACTGCCTTGAGCTTGATGATCTCTGCCATTTCTTTTGCATCTAAAAGCATATCATCCACATAGAGTAGCAAATACACCCAGCCGCTTTCAACTCTCTTCACATATACACATGAATCTTGTTCACTTCTCATGAAGTTTTGCTTCTTCATGAACTGATGAAATCTCTTGTTCCAAAGCCTTGGTGACTGTTTTAAGCCATAAAGAGATTTCTTTAAAAAACAAACCTGATCCATCCCATGATTTACCTCAAATCCTTCAGGATTTTCCATATACAGCTCCTGATCAAGAGTTCCATGTAAAAATGCAGTTTTTACATCCATCTGCTCAAGCTTAAGATCTTGATTAACAACTACAGACATCAAAATCCTTATGGAGACGTGTTTAACAACAAGTGCAAAGACTTCTTGATAGTCTATGCCCTCTCTCTGCATACACCCACGAGCAACCAATCTTGATTTATGCCTCTCAGGTTCAACTCCGGGAATACCAAGCTTCTTCTTATACAGCCACCTGCAACTGATAACCTTCTTCCCCTTTGGTTGTCAACGATATCCCAAGTCAAATTTCTCTCCAGAGAATCCATTTCTTCACCCATTGATCCATTCCACTTATCCCACTCCTTTGATTGCGTAGCTTCATGAAAGCACCTTGGTTCTTCAATTTCCACATCTTCTGCTGCAAGAAGTGCAAATTCTACCATGCTATAATCAGTGAACCTGGTTGGTGGAGCAGTCACACGCCTAGCTCTATCTCTGGCTAACTGGTAGCCTGCAAGTTCCACCTCCTCATCATTTTGATCTGCCATTGCATCGGTGAACTCTTCATCAGACTCGCTAGAACTCTTCATATCAGCTCTACCTCCAGTTAAATTCTCTATATTTGACTGATTTTGTTCGGCTTTATTTTCTGGCCTGACCTCAACAGGAACCTCAACACTTACTTGAACCTTTTGACTCTTTTGTCTCAATGTTCCCTTTTGCGTTATTTTCTTCCGACTTCACATCTTTATACACCAGCTCTTTATGAAACACTACATTTCTGCTTATCACACATTTCTGCTCTTCCAACAACCACACCTTGTAGCCTTTTTTTCCTGAAGGATATCCCATGAAAACTCCTTTCAAAGCTCTTGGTTTCAGCTTGCCTTGATCATGATGGACAAAGCAAACTAAACCAAATTTCTTCATATGCTTATATCCTGGTTTTCTGTTCAGCCATAGTTCTTCTGGTACATTGTGATCTATTGCAGAGCTTGGAGACCGGTTGATCACATAAGCTGCTGTGGAAGCTGCTTCTGCCCAGTACTCTTCTCCAAGACCTGATTCATTCAGCATACATCTCACCTTTTCCATCAGTATACGATTCATCCTGTCTGCAACATCGTTTTGTTGTGGTGTGTAGGTGTAGGTGCAATGTCTCCCTATTCTATGCTTTCTGCAATGATCATCAAACTTCGTGTTGCAGAACTCCAAACCATTGTCAGTTCTCAAAACCTTCACCTTCTTGTTCATCTGATTCTCTACAAGGCTCTTCCACTCACAAAACTTGTCAAATGTCTCATCTTTAGTCTTCAAGAACATCAACCACACCTTCCTTGTCTTATCATCGATGATGGATAAGAAGTATTGTTTTCCAGACAGTGAAGGTGTAGTATTTGGTGACCCCCACAGATCGGCATGCACATAGCCAAGAACGTCTTTAGTGTCATGCCTTCCAAGGTTAAAACTCAGCTTCTTAGACTTTCCCATTACACAATGTTCACAGAACTTGAGCTCTTTAACCTCCCTTCTGTTTATCAGCCCTTTTCCAGTCAAGATCCTCATGTTGTTGATACTCATATGCCAGATCCTGCTATGCCACAAGGATGTCTTGTCGGACTTGTTCACCTCCGCATTGCAAGTCTCTTGCACAATTGTTTCACCATCCAAAATATACAGACCATTCACCAGGTTACCACGAAGTGCTGTCTTCTTCTACTTGAAGTACCTGACTTTACCATCTTTACCTTCATGTTCATATCCAAGCTTATCAAGGGTCCCAGTGGAGATGAGATTTCTTCTCAAATTAGGTACATATCTGACATTGTTCAACATCTTGATCGTACCACCATGTGTGTTGATTCTGATTGATCCTTGTCCCTGTGACTAAACTGAATGATCATCACCCAACAAGATAGTTGTACCTCCATTATCGTGTAGATCAACAAACCAGTCTCTACGCGAGGTCATATGGAATGCGCAACCAGAATCCAGCAGCCACACATCTTTTGCGTTCTGGTCAACCATGCTCAATGACTCAGCTTCAATCAACTTCTCAGTGATCACTCCTGCCTCTCCCTGGCCCTCAGCTCCGAAATTTTTCTTCCTTGCATAACAGTACTTCTTTGTGTGTCCTTCTTTCTTGCAAAACCAGCAAGTAACTCTTGACCTCGAGTTAGATCTGCCTCTTCCCTTCCCATTAGACTCTCTGGGACCTTTGGAAGAAGACCTTCCTCTTTCTCTTGTGTACAAGCTTGCTCCATAATTTTTGATATCCTTAGCAGCTTCTTGGATTTCTCTTTCTCTAGATCATACATCTGACACGACTTCCTCCAGAGTTAGAGAATCCCCTTCCATACTTTAAAGTGTGCTTGAGCTGATCATAACTCGACGACAACAATGCCAAGAACAAGATTTCTTGGACTTCATCTGAAACCTTCACCTCCAAACTTCCAAGCTCAGCAAAAATCTTGAGAAAATCATCCACATTCTGGTCTACACTCAACAACTCATCCATCTTGAAAGTGTAGAACTTTAGCTGCAGATGTATACGGTTAGGCAGAGACCTTTCCATATACAACATGTTTAACAAAGAACACATCTCTGCAGAAGTAACACAATGCTCAATCTTTCTCACCACATGGTCACCAAGGCCTGTTATCATCAACCCCATAGCTTTCTCAGATTTTTCTTCCTTTATGGGATCCGGGACCATCTTTATCAAAGGCTCTGAAGGATCTGCAGAATCACCTTCAGCATGCCTTTCCTCTTCACTTCTGGTAAGAGGAACCTCCATCTCCAGCTTGTGGTCTGTGACAATGTCTTTCAGACCAAGCACACGAAAATGAGCCATCATTCTCGTCTTCCACATACTGAAATCCCCAGTACCATCGCACCTGTCGATTTTCACCCTTGAACTTCTTACAAAATCTTCAGCATCTTCTAACTAGCAAACTACCATTTCTTCTTGCGTAAAGATCAAGTCTTTATGACAAAGCTTGTGTTTTTATGACAAAGCTTCAATCTTTTTTGGACTACATGCCAAAACCGAAAGAAAGCTTGAACCTTTATGATGAAACTTGATATATTTCCACCAAAGGTTACTCCTTTCTTCTTAAAACTCGAACCTTTACACTTCTCTTCAACAAATCTTGAAACTTTATGGTTTTACTTCAAAGTTTAAAGCTTTCCTCAAGAACCTGAGCTCTGATACCACTTGTTATAAAACCCAAGAAGAATGATTTATGTCTGTGCTCTCTCGTTAACCTCTTTCTCACTCGTGTATTTCATTTTAAGCAAGAAAAGAAACAAGACAAACAAAGAGACACAGACTTTGGTAACCCAGTATCAACGCATCGGTGTGATGACGTCTACTCTGGGGCCGGATTCAATCCAAGCAGTATATTAATCGGAGATGATTTTTTTACAACTCAAGGAATAGAGCAACAACTTTCACAAGCTCTCAAATGCTTAAACTCTCACCCCCTGAAGAAGACATGAAAGTAAGGTTTTATAGTAAAACCCTACGTAAAGTGAACTCTCTGTCGCGACCAGAAGTTTCACTTTCCCTCTCTTCCTTCTTCAATAAGTAACGGTCTAGTCTCTGCAATAACCGACACAACTGAACCCAACTTAACCAGCTTCTTAATTTAAACACAAATCATTCTTCTTGGGTTTTATAACAAGATCAATAAGAATAACTCAACTCTTTCTAGATTAAGAAAAATATCTCAAAAACTCAAGCTCTCACAAATATCTTTCTCAAACTCTTAAGCTATGCAACACATATGCATCTCCTTGTATAGAAATCTAAATCTCCTAATCTCGTTAGTCTTAAATTATTTAGATAACTCCTAAATAAGATGATTTCCTTTTTCTTATTAAACTTGGTTTAGCTTGTGGGAACCGAAATCCACACTGTCAGTTTTCCGTTAAATATGGAAACTTAGGGAAAACCCTAATTCTCCCGAGGTCCTGGATCTCTGCGAAAACCACTAAAACAAAAAAGATGAACAGAATAAAAATGAAGAATTTGCGTAAGAACTTATTATTGATAAAGAGATTGAATGCTGTTA
>JABAYD010016683.1:2267-17966 GCA_014822095.1 Diplotaxis tenuifolia
TATATATATATATATATATACCTGAAGAACTTTTCCATTTAATTCGTGAAAACGGAAAGAAGGATCAACAAAAAGGATACTAGCCGAGAAAAACGGAAATTTGGAAAATCTCCCATAATCCTTTGTTTGGAAGATTTCCAAGAAAACAAGCAGGTTATGCTTAAATCTAGTCAATGAGAAGGTTTATTATGACAATGTTCGTGTTTTCAAACAGCAGGTAAACTTATTAGAGACTAGAGACGATCACATATGCATCACAGTGTTCCATTGTAGAGCTGAATACGAAACCGATTACACCGGATCGATCGACACCCACACGCTGTCATCATCGCCCGGCGCAGCTCACATGTAGGCGACCGAAGAGGCTATCAACACATCAATCGACATGCATCATACGCGTGAAACCCTACCAAATCACTGCTACCTTAGCTTTGCACTTGCTTCCGACCGATCTCAGGAAATTTTTCTATAGGCAGCTGGGCAGGTAGTGGTTTCCATGAAAGTTTTGCTATTGACACCTCATCAACCTATGATAGGCATGAGGAAGTGCATGATGAGGAATATGACGAGGAACGCGCCTTCGAGATTCATGATATCCTTGAAGAAAATAGACTCGTGGAGGGTTCCTACAAAACTTAAGCATCAAAATCGATCGACAGTACTACTAGCCTATCGATCGATACCTTACCTCAATCATCAAAACGGACATGTCCATCGATCGATTTTCTGTATGCCGCCGTGATCGATATTAGGGAGAGGAAATACTTCAGAAGATTTGGAAATGTTCCAATTCGAAAAAGGCAAGAGAGTGTTATATAAGGGACCTTGCAGATACAAGATTACTTCACACCAAAGAAGTAGACAAGATGCAAAACCCTAATACCATCTAAAGGCAGAGCATGAAAGGATCAAGATACAATCTCCCTCATGAGATCTATAGAAGTGCATAAACTAATCAACAAACAGCCGTCAGCGCTCAAACACCGTCGATCGACATGGACACCACCAAATCGATCAACCTAAACTTTAACCCTAACTTCTTTTCTAGTCAATACTATGCCCATCCTAATTATCTTACTAGAGATGAGTTTGATGTTTTCAGGGACCCAGAAGGTAACGTACGAGCCATGGATGGGAGGTTTATCCAAGCATCCAGAGAAGACATAGCTGACATTCTTCAGATGACCATTCGACCTAGCAGCCGATCCCAGCAGCCGTCGAACGACAGAGGGAAGCAAATATTGATCGACGGTAAGACATACCCGACGATCGATATGCCCCTCCAGCTGTCGACCGACAATTACCCAGAACACTATGTACACAACCACAACCATCAACATAGAAAAGGACTCTACTGGGAGAAAAAAGACGAGTATGGCGTATACAGAGATGAGTTCGGATATGACAGAGGAATCAACGGTGATATCATCCATATCTCAAGGGATGATATTAGAGGCCTTTTGACAAGGGCATTCATGGTAGAGAACAGCTACTTATGTCTTTATGAACACGAAGCAAGGACATCCATGGGAGAGCACATCTACTTATGTCTTCCTGAGCACGAAGCATCATTCACAAGAACACAACTTGTACCAGATATCTACACAAAGGACGAGATAGATGAGATGGTATATGGGATTTGTGGATCTCAAGAGAAGATTGTAGAAAATATGCATGAGAGGATACAAAATATCTACTACCCATTGGATACACATGTAGATTGGCTGAGTTTGAGATTCGAAGAGATAGAAGGAGAACTGGCCGAGTTGCGAGCACAGTGAGCGGATTAAGAAGACGTCACTGCATCGATCGATGCTAACTATGACGCATCGATCGACACACGTCAACAGCCACATACCAACTAAGCTGAAGTTAACATGCTGGAGGGAAAAACGGATCATTGAGAGGAAGGCTACCTCACCGCCAAGATCAACGAATTGTACGACCTCCTCAACAACAATGTGAACTGGTTGAGTTCCAAGTTGGAGTTAATTCAGAAAAACATGGACATGCACCTTGAGAAGGAGAAGAAGCGACATGACGAGTCTACATCGATCGATAAGGAAAAGCGCGCATCGATCGATGCACGATTCACAGCACTGGAGGAAAGACTAAGCACTTGCAAAGAGGAAATGACTTACCCGTTCATCTCCTCGAATAAAATACACCTGAGCAGATTAGATATTCAGATGAGTATAGTTCAGCAAGAGCTCGATGCCATCCAGAATCAGATCGATTTTCACTTTGCAGGCTTGACATCGATCGACAACCAGAATTTACCAATACCGAGGTTCTACACAAGATCAGAAGTAGATCACATCGTTGACACCATTTACAGACGTCTGAATACTGTGGAGGACAAACTCGACAGAAGGTGTGATGAGGTCTACTTCCCCTTCAGCAACAGCATCAGTGGATTAAGATCAGAGAATCAATGTCTGCAAAAGGAGGTGAAAGCAATTCAGAGATAACTTGCAGGTCATCCCGAGACATCGAAATCGGTCGACAGTATATCAAAGTAAACGATCGAGAGTGGTACTCCAGAGCCGATCGATGCTTCCTTTGTCGGATCGATCGACACGACTTATGCAAAAACCGAAGATCTATATGATTCCTTGCACAAGGAACTTCAAGATTTCTCAGCATATGCCTTTGATAAGATTGGGAGACACGGTTTCAGCATTGAATACCTGGAAGATAGACTACAGAAAATCTCAGATGCAGTTTCTAAATTGGATGACAGATGGATCAGAGGAGATGAAGACACAAGAAGTTTCATTGCCACTTGGTTCAAAATGAACATAGAAGATGTGGATACTTTTATTTCCAACAAGTAGTTGCTTCTCCACACACTAGCTCAACACCTCCAAAGTTAAGCTAAAAGACTATAACAAAGCGCTGAGTGGGAGACAACCCACTAATTAGGTATTTTTCTTCTATTTATCGTTTTTACCTAAAAAAAAGATCCGAGTAGAATGTTTGCCTCTTATCGACCGACACAGACACGTCGACCGCGATCGACAGGGAGACATCAGTGACGACTGATGCCGATGCTTTGACATCGATCGATTTAGAGTATGGTCAGGTATATCGTTCTTACTAGTTACTTTCAGTTATTTTGATCAACTTCCCTTTTCATCCATCCGGATGAGTTACACTGGGACAGTGTAATTTAAGTCTGGGGAATATTTACCGACGTTTATTTAGTTTTTTTAGTCGTATTCTAACGTCAATGTCCACCATGTACGATTGGTAAAGAAACCTGCTACAAGAGAATCAGAGATGAGAAAGAGAGAGGAAATGCGTTTGCGTTCCGTTTTATACTTTCACTTTTTTTTTAATGTGATTAGTGATGCAATTTGTGTGTGAGAAGTTAGATAAAAACACTATTTATAAGTCTTCTTTCTGTTTGTTAGGAGTTTGGTTCGTTTTCTTTTTTTTTTGACAAAAAGTAACCAAAAATGAAATCTATCCTAAATTTGACTTTAGATCAGATCTCCAAGTGGGTATTGAAGGACTACATAATACACAGCTAAAGGGTATTTTTGAGCACTTTGTGAAAGTTTATCCGCCATTATATTCTTTGCCTTTGGAATATACTGGAATAAGAAGAGATGAAAGAGAATTTTACATCATTGAAATTCCTCCAAAAGTGATTGATATACCATGGATTTGACAATCTTTTAGCCTATGTTAAGTATTTTTATTACTATTTATTATATTATATAGCAGTATTAGAATATTTATAGGCTCAGGAGTAATTTGGGAGAAAGTGAAGTCTTTGGAGCATTTTGGAGCATAAATGGAGAAATCATCCAAAGCTGATATCGACCCTTGCTAGAGGTCGACACGAAGAGTTAATAATCGATCGACGCACAGCTTGTGGCGTCGATCGACACGGAAGGCACATAAGTCCATTACGTGATTCAGCCGACTTGAAGCCCACGCCTTCATCTATTTACCAATTTACCCCTGACGAGTTTTAAACCCCAATATTTATACTTTGCCAAAGTGTTTAGGGCAAAGGGAGCTTTCTTGTATTCTTATTTACACTACTAAAGTTTTCTTAGATTCATAGGTTTGGAGAGAAGATCATAGAGAGATTTGTGATTGGAACTCCATTACTTCCATCTTTTATATCTATGCAATTTATTTACTACTTTTGTGTTATGTCTTACTTAGCCATGTCTGAGTAATTCTCTTGTTAGATTAAGGGTTTGAATAGGTTGAGGGGTTCATCCCCAACTATAGGATTGCTAGTTGTGATACTTACTGATTATGATTGTTTTTAATGCTTGTTTCTATGAGACTGTCACGGAATTAAGATGTATTGAGTATCCTCAAGCAACTTCATCCCTAGATTTATCCTGTCGAGCTTATTATTATTAGGTATAGCAATAGCTAGTCTAAATAATACTAAGTGAGTCTTATTCAACTCGCACGTAATGCTTAACTAGAGCCGCGTTGATTGATATCCCGAAAGGTGAATTGATCGACAACGTGAAAGGTGCATCGATCGTTATTCTTATAGAATAATCGATCGACACTGCTATTGATCGAACATACTTGTTTGGGTCATTAGATCTAGTTAATAAACTCGTTTTTAATCAAGCGACAGCTGATGGACTTGTTCTTATTGTGTTGAACGCTAATGTATCATGCAAACAATTGTCTGCACCTATAGTATTATAATCTTCCTAACCTGAATAAAAGCCCTAGATCTAGCTCCTTTCTCTAAAGCTCCAAAACCCCTCAATTCTCATTAGTAGAACGACAATTCTGATTAATCCCAACTGTTAACCTTTAATTTTGTCTTTTAATTATGAAATTCATAACCTAGCTTTATAATAAATTAGATTTAATTGGTTTTCTATCTCCTCGTGATTCGATCCCTAAGTACTACAGTGAACCTCTTGTTTGAGAGAGTAATCACTCCATAGGATAATTTGAGTGATATCAGTGATGCGAAAGCTGGCCATTCCGTCGGTGTAGACACTATCTTCACAAATTCAGAATAGTCTGTTACATACTTCACCTCTGAAAACTGTAGGATTGTTATTGATCCCAAAATGTTACTAGAGGCCTCCCTTGTAAAGGAAAATCACCCTTGACCCGAAAACTTTTCATTTTCGTTCTAGGAGCCATCTAAATAACAGCAACGGGAAGTATTATCTTGGTAATCCTGTTCCGCAAGAAAAATATCTCTTGGAATCCTCAAATTAGTTAGTTTATCTACAGTCTATAGAATTGCTTCTACTTCTGCCACTCTCAAAATCTCCTGTGGATTCCCATTAGTATTCCTATAAACTTTTGCATTTTGATTCTTCCATATACACCATAAAATCTTAAGAAAATAGCGAAAATCAAAGTCTTTTAGAAGTCTCCAAAAATGTAATCTATATTCGAAAATATTGATTGTATCGAGAATCCAACTGGATTTGAAAGAACTTTAGATAACGCCCATGTTTAGAAAGCAAGTGGTTATTCAAAGAGCACATAGTTGACTGATTGCTCCTCTGCACCCCATAAGTAAAAAAATGTATCACAATTTTTTGCTTTTAAATTCTTTGTAACAGTAAAGTTCTAGAAATTATTTGCCAAATGAAATGTTTCAGCTTTAGAGAGCATTGTAGCTTCCAAGAAAAATCCAACAAAGGCCATACATCTCAAGAGCCAGAGCCGGAGCCCAATCAGGGTATAAACATTCAATATTTTGTTATCACTGAATATTTCCTTGGGATTGTAAAATGCCAACTCATAGTATCCAGTTGTAAATTAGAATGACTCACCAGCATACTTCAAATACTTTTGACATCATCAGGATGAATATGCGCATTTAGCAAGTCCACATTAGAAGTACAATCCTTCGGATTAATAAGGTTCTCCACGGTAGTGAAGGGTTAAGAAATTGATTATGAGATTTTGGTAGTGCTGATCTTGGGTGATGAGCACAAATCCAGGTATCATTCCATACTGAAATGGAACTACATGTACCCACTATTTTGATTAGCCCTTAATTAATCAGAGATCGAGTTGAAACCATACATCACTATCCATAAGAATGCGAATATGATTTTGGGATCCAACGGATATATTTTCCAAAAATATTATCTAAAAACCCTGTCAAATAGAGAATCATGCTTTTTAATTATACGCCGAAGCTTCTTTGCATGTAAAGCCGTGTTAAAATTCTGTAAATCACAGAAACCCTTACATCTCTCTTCTTTATCCTGACACATTTTTCTCATGAATACCAATGAAGGCCTTTTACTGCCCCACTACTACTACTACACCAAAAATGAGCTATCACACTCGTCATCATCCTCGTTACTGCCTTAGGTAGTCGATAGCATGACATAACATGTGTAGGCATCGCAGATGCAACTGAAATGAGTAAAGACTATTTTCTACATTTTGTAAGATACCGGACCGTCCACCCATTAGCTTTAGTATTAACTCTTTCATTAAGGAAACCAAAATTTGGAATTTGGAGACCTCTAGGCTTTTTGGATACCTAGATAGTTCCCCATTCCCCCCCATCACAGTAATCCCAATAATATTATGTATTTCCTCCCATATAGTGGTCACCACCTTGTGCCCAAACTGTATAGAAGATTTAACAAAATTTATTGTTTGCCTGATACTCGCTCGTTATATTTTAAGATCCTTAAAATTACCTCACATTCCTCCTTTTTACTTTGCAGAAGAACAAAACTATCATCGGCAAACAGTAGATGTGATATTGCCGGACTCCCTCGAAAAATTTCTAACCCTGCTAAAAGTTTCAGCCTTTCTTGTTTCCGAATGTTTGCAATAAGAGACTTTATACAAATGAAAAAATGTACGATGAAAGCAGATCTCCATGTATTATACCCCTCTTTGGAATAATATGACCTTGTGGCTGCTCATTAATTAGAATTTCATATTTAACCGAAGTAATGCATCACATAATCCTTGAAACCCACGTTGCTGAAAACCCCATCTTAAGGAAAACCTTTTGAATGAAAGGCAATTCAGCCTATCATATGCTTTACACATTTATGTCTTCAAAGCTAATAATTTCTCCTTACAAGAATTATTTGTTCTTAAAGCATGAATAATCTCTTGAGCGAGTAGTATGTTTTCGAAAATATCATGAAACAAAAACAGACTGCGTCTAAGACATCAAACCTGGAAGTAAAACCTTAAGCCTCTGAGATAAAACCTTGGAGATAATCCTATATCTCACATTACACAAACCGATAAGTCATAATTATGTCATCCTGCTTGTCCTAACCGTTTTAGGGATGAGACAAATATTTTTCGCATTGATTCTCTCATCCAGAAACCCTCGCTCCAAGACATTGTTTACCATTTGAACTACGTCATCTTTAATAATTGGAAATGATTGTTGGAAGAAAAGTGCATTCATCCCATCTGGGCCGGAGGATTTTTCCAGGTGCATTAAAAATAATGCATGTCACACGTCCTATTCAGTAACTCGTTGTATCAACATTGGTTTTTTTGGATTCGTTACTAACTCAGAAACTCTCTCTAAAAAGTCCTCAAAATCCGCTGGTGATGTCGGCTGAAAAAGTACTTCAAAATAATCCACCACAACTGCTTCTATTTGTTTCTTCACTGTGACCCAGTTGACCTCATCATCATGCAAACCCATAATCTTATTTTGTGTCCTTCTCTGTTTTGTTATTACATGGTTTTTGTTCTTGTCGTCTTTTGAATGACAAAGATTCCCACTTTTCTGTTCCTGGTAAAGTTCATCATCCCTATAAACCTCTTTTAATTTCCTTGTAACCTCCATAATTTCTTCATGAGATTTTGAATCATCACATTGAACCTCCTAAAGGGTGGAATAAGTTGGTTATCTAAAGAGCAGATGAATATTTGGAGTAGCTATAAAGAAATTAAAAATTAAATTTTACTAGAATTAATATTTGGTTGATTTTTTTTGTGTATAATGCAAATTATGGCATTTATACATAATTTATATAGGGACTGTTGGTTTCATTATTAGTCATCTCCACCAAGATGATCCATTTACATGACATAACCAAATGATCCATCCAGATTGAGACTGTTCGTTTGTCCATTCAGGTGGATTTTCCAGATGAATCATCTAAATATACTTGTGTTCATTTTTTATCTTCATTTATATCTAGATGAGTTCAGTAAATAAATTACTACTACATCGTTGTTTTGATTTAATCATATTTTATTTTGTTCCATTATAATGATTTTTATTAATTATTTAAAATATAATAATTATAAAATATGATTTTGGCAGAAAATATGATTTGTTTTTTGTTTTAGCAGAAAATACATATTGATGATTTTAACGAGATATTTGATTTTACGAGAACGATAAAAAACAGTAATTTTGCGGTTTTGTTGGGAAAAATATTTTTTTGGGTTTGGCGGGTAAAAATTCTTTTGTAGTTTTATCTTGAAATTTGTTTTTACTGTTTTGGCGGGGAAAAATGTTTATATGATTTTGGTGGAAATAATTTTTTTTTATTTTCGCTAAAAATGAGTTTTACAATTTTGGCAGAAAAATGCGTTTTTGCGATTTTTGGGGAAAATTTGTTTTTTCCGATTTTGTTAGGAAAAATGCTTTTTGAAATTTTGGCAGGAAATTAATTTTTTTTTTGGTGAAAAAGTGTGTTTTGTGATATTGGCCAAAAATGTGTTTTTGTGGCGAGAAAATGCGTTTTGTGGTTTTGGTGGAAAAGGTGGGTTTGTCATTTTCCTTGACTGACAAAAATGTGTTTTCTAGTTTGAAATTGGCCAGGTCAGGCTACCTCATTGATATTACTGGTGATGTTGGTACTATCTACCTTGGAGTTCCATGTAAGGCTCCTGTCAGAGATGCGGTTGTTAATGAAGAATGGAACATTCGCGGGCATTGTAGTAATGCTTTTATACGCTGCATCATAAGATCACTGAAGAACCAATCCCCTATTCCGAGAAAGGTCAGGATTTAGTGTTATGAATTTAGTGTTATGGCGACATTCAGATAATAAATTCAAGGATCATTTTTCAGCTGCGGAGACTTGGCAACAACTCAGATCCAGGCGAGAGCAAGTTCTTTGGAGTAAAGTTTTCTGGTTTTCTCAGGGGTTTACGATATTTTGTTTCATCACTTGGATGGAAATGAGAAATTTTCTTTCTACTGGTGATAGAATGAGGAATTGGAGAGTTCACCAATGTTGTCTCTTATGTGGAGAACCAGACGAGACAAGAGATCATCTATTTTTTTTTTATTGTCCATTTAGTTACACGGTGTGGGATAATGTAGCTGACGTCTGATGGGTCTAATAATGAACCTGGAATGGTATGATACAGTGTTCTCTATTCAACTGTATAGACAGCGAGCTATGAACTTTGTTCTGGTAAGAATGACATTTCAAATGACCATCTATACTATATGGAAGGAGCACAATGGTTGACGATATCAGAAACGTTTGTCAACAGCTGCACAAATCACTCGAGTCATTGATAAAAATATGTGCAACCGCATTACTTCTCTCAAGTCCGGTGGGATCACAAGCTTGGAGGTCTTATGAAGAGATTGTTTGAAGTTGCTCCTTAAGTTTTCCTTACCTCTTTATTGAAACAATAGTTGTGACTCTATAGTTTTTTCATTCTTTAGTTCCATAATTCTTTGTAAATGGCTGAATATAGATTAATAGATTTGAAATTTCATCCCAAGAAAATGATACCAAGATTATGTTTTAATTTGTGAATTATATTAGGGGTATAATGGACATTATACCATTTTGACAGAAGTATCTCGGTTCAGTTAGTTCAATTTGGATCAGCTGACTGATTATGAGATTCATCTAGATGAGCCAATCTAATGATTTGTAATTTAAAGTCTAAACGAACAACGATCTCATATCCATCCAGATGGCTCACCTCGATGGTGAAAAAACATTCCCATATTTGAAAAGTTTTATATAATTTAATTTTTAAATTTACACGTAGGTTTGGTAGGGATAATGTGAAAATATACCCTATTTGTAATCCTAAATTTGAAAAGTACTCTTTACTATTTTTTTTTATTTTGAAAACTATACTTTCTTATATGTAAAAAGATATTTCTATCATGTTTTGATTTAATTAAAAAGTAAATTTATTATGTTTTAAAATACATAGTAATAATTTATAATAAAAATAGATAAATTTTATAAAATATTTTATGATGTATCCTTACGAAAATTTAGATTTATGAAATCTATCAAACATAATACGTACACAATTACTTGTGAAAACAAATATGTTCCTCATGCTGTACACACGATTTCTAGAATTGTATATTAGATTATTGATTTTTTTTATGCCCTAATATAGTTTGAGAAGAAATTTTGAGGATTTATAACAACATAACCTTTTTATTAGTTTTCTATTCTTCCATCCTCTACTGGGTTCTTTCTTATTTGGTTTGTTTAAAGTTTAGGAATTGATAAAATGTTAAACTAGCATTTGATTCTTATTTCTTTTGCGATTAAGTTGTTTTAATTCTTATGAAATATAAATTCTGAAAATTATAAAAACATGCAAAAGAAATAAAGTGCAATGACTAGAATTTAAAGAAAAACATATGTTTGTTTAAAGAGCTATTCAACGTATACTGTATATGACAGATTTGAAAAAAAAACAATGAATTCACAAAATGAAGAAGATGGGTTTGCTTGAGCTTCATGTGGTTTTGACCCTGAGCTTCATGTCTTTGACAGCCACATCTAGCGTTCGGTCTTCACTCACATCCCAACACTACATGGGTTTTCTTGAGATTTATGTGGTGGTGTGTGTGGCCATTGTGTGCAGGATGGGTTCATTTTATGGAGTATGAAGGTTTCTGACCATTTTGCTCGGTTTGGCATTATGTACAAGTCATATCCGGACCTAATAAATGCTCGGTAGGGTTGTTGAAGGTGTGTTAGGTCGCTGTTGTTGATGTTTGTTCATGTGGACAGGTGCTTTGAAGCTCTCAGTGAGCTGTTCTCAGGTGGGCCATTATGTTTAAGAGCGGATTCATTGGGGAGACCAAATTACCGGGTTTCGACTCTCGATTGAACTTGGTTCATCTTTTTGCGGCAAGCTAATGGTAGAGAATTAGTCGAGCCTCAGGACTGCGATTGTGGTTGTTGTGTATGTCTTGCTTGTCGTAATTGAGTCTGTGTTTAGGTTTTATTCTTGTTTGTTGATCGTGTTATCCTCTGTAATTCTTTCAAAAACAAAAAAAAAGTTGGTAATAATATATTTACATTTTACCAAAAAAACTGGAAACGATACGTACAAGCTTTGTTTCTTTTCACTACAAGGTCATTTTCGAGGGAAAAACGCATAGCAATTCGCTATTTGAGAGAAAATACAGCATACATGTGACATTAGGTTTAATCAGACTCGATTTCAGATACATTTTTACAATCATTAGTTTCAGTCTCATCATTTGTGGTGTCATCTTCGTCAATTTAAGCTTCAAGCTCGTCTTCTTCTGAAACGGACTCTTTTCCTTCAGTGGAATTATCAACAACGACTTCTACTTCTTGGTTATTTGGATCGATGTGTATGATATTCTTTATTGACTCAGTTGGGACGACCATTTGAGCAACTCTTTCGGGCTGCATAGCGACATCGTCAATTTCTCCCACAACTATTCACACACGCGGATTCACTTTAATCACTGATAACCACCTTTCACATCTTTCTCTAATCCTTGGATATGAAAGAAAACACACTTGATCTGCTTTTGATACAAGGCAATAGGTTTCAAATTTGCATAGCATCTATATGCATTGACATCTATGACCCCAAAGTTATTTGTTCGGACCCCGCGGCCACTCGTTGGATCTTACCAATCACACTTTAATAATATGCATTAAGTTGATGGTTCCCGGATAAGTGACTTCTATGATTTTTTTTCATTACACTGTAGAAGTCAGTTTCACATTGGACTTAAATTCCAAAATTTGCGGTTGATTTCTTCGAGTCATGTGTGTACGTATGAAAAGTGTATCCACTAGTAAAGTCATTAAAGCCGAAGTGATCGTAGAAATCGGTTTTTCACATGTCATGACATCCATTTTTCACCTGTTAATATATATATATTCAAATAATTTATCTTAATTTTTAAAAGACTGAAGATTGGACGTACATAGTATTTAACCACCCAGTATAATCTTGTTCGTTCAACTGCTCATAATCCTTTAGTTCTAAATTAGGATAGTGTTCTCAAATTTGTAAGTTGAATATGCTGCATATAAGAATGGATATTTTTAGGCATATATGTAAATATATAAACAAAGTAACCAAAAAAATTATAATGTTCAATTTGTATAAGTACCTTTCAAACTCGTGCAAGTAGTCAATATTTCACATAATATAAACATGAGTCGCACGAGCACGTTCATGATCTTCCCACCAAAATTCTTTTTGCATGCAAGTCTTCCAATCTGTTGGGGTCAAAATCGGTCACGATGGAATCAACGACCAAAACTCTCGGCAAAGTTCAAAATAGACTTAAAAAGATACTAGAACGTATCAAGGAGAATTCTAAAAACTCTTCGAACAAATGAACTTTGGAAATCTCACAATCGCAACCATGACAAATCACCGAGAATTTGAACGAAAAACGTCCGACCCGTCCGATAACAAGTAAGACGCGACGTTGGACTAGGAAACTGGCAAACTGGGCCATACTGTTCAAACCGCTCGGTGGCAAGAAGAACGAACCGACCAACTCGCCACCTTGGTGAGTTGGACAGATCCAACTCGCCACCTTGGCGATTTCGTCAGACTATCGGACCGTTCAACTCTCGAAGACGTCGGGCCACTCAACTCGCCATCTTTGGCGAGCTGGCCGCACCGTCCAACTTGCCACCACAGCGAGTTGACAAGCCATTCGGCTCGCCACCGGCCGAGTTGAACCTCACCATCCGCATCGTCCGTTGGCAGGCCGGACACAAGGCATGCGCCCTTTAACTCAATCATACTCTGAACCATGATCGGAACATCTCTCATTTCGTCTCGATCCGTATTATCGTCGGAACTTTGCGATAAAAACCGCTAAAGACTTGTTTTCCCTTATAAGTTCGATAGAATCGTATAAAGCAGCAACGGATAAACGAAACACCAAAGATTTCCCAAACTATATGATTGACTCAAATTGTTTTATAAACAGCGTCGCATCATGGACCGATTTCTATAAAAATCATAAAATGGCTAAAAACATAAAGACGGCCCGAAAGGTCCTAAAACGCGATAAAGGCCCACTTACAACTTTAGAAAAAATCCAGCCCAATAATGTGATGACGATTTGTCTATTATTTGCAGGAAAAGATAAATGTCAAGTTTGGAGATAAATAGAAGCTTTCCAAGGATAAATATGAAGATCGAGAAAAATGGAAGATTTCCAATAAACACAGACCGGAGCGGAAAAGGAAAGGCTAAACCGCATAGAAGAGGAGTATATAAGGGGAAGGTCGAGCCAAGAAAAAGATATACAACTCAGAGCTTTCATCACACTGAAAAAACTTAGCTTTAAGGAAAATAGGAAACTTTCCGTTTTTTGTTATCGAGCTGCGTCTCCACTATGGTTTAGTCTTAGGTTGCTAGAACTAGGGAAACTCGCCGTCAGCTCTCACGGCTGAGGCTTTATCTCGTTGTATCACTCTTACGCAAATTCAGAATGAGAAATCTCTTTGCTCTCTTTTTCGATTCTCCTATTTTTACCTGTTCTTTTTGTATCCTTGATTGCTTAACGTTTGGTGTAGAATATATCTGGGAACTCTGAGAAAGTTAGGTTAAATTAACGTTCTTTAATTTTACAGAAATCGACAGTGCAAAATTCGGTTCCCAAACAATCTGTCAAAATATTTCAGGAAATGTCTTTAACAAAATATGAAGGTGCAACTCATCTGTCGTCGTATCGTCTAGGTGCGGTTTTCTTCTTTCTAACAGTTAGGATGAAGTAGTAGGATGTGAAGTAGTAGGATGTGAAGTTTCCGCCGTAAAAATTCCTGCAACTATCGAACCCTCAACTTTAGCAAGATATTTGGCACAGTTTTTCTGATATCCCATAAATCTCTCAAATACATATATTCATCGGAATTGCACAAAGCCCCCAAGAGCTGCTTCAAAAGGTAGATGAATCATGAAATTTTACATAACGTCAAATAAATATGGGGGGGGGGAAGACTTTTTCCAGATTCTTGGCTAATAACTCGATCCCATCCTTAGTCAATGTTTGAGTGCATAAATCCCGAAAAGGATGCTCCAATTCCTACAAATTCATCATCAAACAAAAATATTATTTCAATTAAGACAGAATAAATTTATATATAATTTTAAAAGTCACTTTTATTACCGGCTGTTGCTTCATGGACGTGTTGTGGTAATAGCTCCGTCATTGTGAACGGTAGGAGACGCTGCATGAAAATATGACAATCGTGACTCTTCATACCATAAAACTTTTGGCCTTGCTCGACGCATATTGAGAATTTTGACACATATCCATCCGGGAACTTTACATCAGTTACCCAGTTGAACAATTTTTGCTTCGCCACCCAGGAAAATTTAAAATTTGGAACTGGTAATTTTCCTTCTTTTGTCACATGCAGCTCTGGTCTTGCACATAACTCTGGCAAATCCAACCTCGATTTCAAATTATCCTTACTTTTTCCCTTCACATTCAAAATAGTGTTCATAATATTTTCAAAAACTTTTTTCTCTATGTGCATCACATCAAGGTTGTGCCTTAAGAGGTGATTCTTCCAATATGGAAGTTCCCAAAATATGCTCTTCTTATGCCAATTATGAGATGTCGTATACCCGTCTAGAATGTTAGTTGGAGTGTGCCAATTTCCCCAACTTTACATGTCTTATTAGCACAATAATACTCAATATGCTCTAACAAAGATGCTCCTGATTGCATTACTTGGAGACGAGCATGTACTACCTTGTTTTTCCTAGACAATTTCTTGTTCTTACGATAAGTATGATGCGGCGGAAGAAACTACAGTGAAAATCAAACCAACATGTCTTCCTCTCATTTTTCAGCTGACAAGCATCTGACATGTCCATACAATATGGACATGATAATCATCCATGTGTGGTCCAACCCAATGACAGTCCATACACGGAAAATTCACTAATGGTCCATATAAGCATTGCACGCATATTGAAGTTCTGCTGCTGCGAGTAATCCCACGTCTGCATGCCACAGTGCCACAACACTTTCAACTCATGGATCAAAGGTTGCATAAAAACATCAAGTGCTCGCTTTGGATGTTTTGGACCAGGCATTAGAATACTTAAGAATAAAAATTCTCTTTGCATGCACATATCTGGAGGGTGGTTGTATGGCGTCAAGATGACAGACCATAAAGTATATAGCCTTTCGGACATACCAAATGGACTAAATTCATATGTGCATAGGCCTAGATAAACATTTCTACACTCACTCGCAAAGTCGAGATATATGGTTTGAAAGTGTTTCCATGCTTTAGCATCTGAAGAATGTGTAATTTTGCCATATTTCATTGAATATTGGGCATGCTATCTTATCGACGCGGCTGTCCTTTCTGAGTGATATAAACGCTTCAATATACATGTGATCGGTAAGTACCACATATGTTTGTACGGCACATGATTCCTACCTGTGGTTTCTTGATATCTTGGCTTTTTACAAAATCGGCA
>JABAYD010016684.1:0-11449 GCA_014822095.1 Diplotaxis tenuifolia
GACATGCACATATCTTCTCGACAGCTTCCTCTCGCGAGGCAGGCTGACCACTCGTCAGTAAAACGGGCATAACTTCTACTACAGGATGCTGATTGACCTCAAACCGGTGGCATTGGAAAGCTAACTCAAAGCTCTATCTTGTATCAAAAGATCAGCTCAATCGCACCATGGGAAGGTCTCCATCCATAGCTAAACATCTGACGCGTCTGTGCAGTTCTGCACTAATAGACTCCAAAAGACACCAAAATCACAATATTTCTCCAGAACGTACCTGAACCTGAAAATACTCTAAAAAGACTTCAAAACATAATAATTATATCTTAAAACACTTATATACCATGGCTAAAAGTGGGTCAAAATCATGGTATATCACAAGTGGTGGAAAATGATTATAGCCTCGATAAAGCTTTTTGTTTGGAATGATCACTTTGGTCGTGCTGTTTGTCGTATAAGGACATTGATGTGAGTCAGCAAGTTTCCTTGTTCGATCACTCTTTGCACGGCAAACTGCCAAAGCAACATCCTTCTTTTTCTGATATCTAGCATCCTCTTGTTGTAAATCCGAAACAGCGGGTACTTGTTTGTCCAATAGAACAAGGCTCGGTTCTGGAACTGAAACTGAAATAATCTCTTTCGAGGAACTAGCCTCTGCGGACACATGTGGACCTTTATCCTCCGGTAAGCTCTTCCTTCCCGCGTTCGCGTTATTAATACTTTCACTCTGCAATGTAGAAGATGAGTTTATTCAGTATTTCAAACAATAATAACCAAAGATCCATTTCAAACATGAAAAAAATCCATACAAAATTCATAAATAGCACACTATAAACAAATCAAACATGTTCTAACATACAAGAAAAAAAGCAAATCCAACTTTTAGTTCTTATTCTGCCACCCATGTAAGCCAATATCGGTGGAGACGGACTGTTTGGTTTGGGATTACCATAATTAGTACCCAATTCTGGCAGAGCTGTAAACACCCAGACCTGGAGAGCTTGTATAAACCAATCAACAATGTAACAACCCGTAATATATTTGCCCTTCACAGAGTCCATCATCACCTTAAACGTGACTCTCTCCCATGGATAATTCTCAAACCGTTCTAAATCCATCACTAGCCTTGCTAGACTAACCCGTGTACAGGTTGACACTTTCTCCCTTCAATGTATCGATCCAGTGAAATGGCAAGGTACCTGAGCCGCTTGCGATTATCCCGAGACCACTCTTCGCATGTCTTAAATGATGCTATTATATGTGCAGTAGATAGCTTAGCTTCGACATGAACTCCCAACATCCCCCAGAAAGAAACCAACTCCTTTGTAACAGCACAATTTGGTCTCTCAAGGTCCTCGATGTACTCGCAGTTCAGACCAATGATGTTTTCAAACTCTAACAGTGAAAACCTCACAAGTTCTGAACCAACAAGATTCCACAGCTCATACTTCTTCTTTATGTCCAGCTGGAAACCGAGAATGTAATGAACCTGCATTGAAGCCCAACCAAATCTTAGCTCTTTGAACTTGATGGAAACTCCCAACTTCGACTCCTTCAGCTCTTCATATTCGTCATCATGAAGAGCATTCTTTAAAGCAGTATGCAACTTCGTACTATCTGTATGATACAAAATGTTATTCATTGCGGGGGCTCGTCCTATTGTATGTATCCTACAGGGGGAGTTCTGGAATATCCATTTTTTTGTCTGCAAAACAATCAAAGATAACAACAGAAAAGTCACAAAACAAGCTAAATCTAACAAAGCTTTCAACTTTCATTCACAAGAACCCACAGAAAAGTCACAACACAAACTAAATCTAACAAAGCTTCAAAATTTCATTCACAAGAACCCGCAGAGAATTCACAACACAAGCTAAATCCAACAAAGCTTTCAACTTTCATTCACATGAACTCACAGAGAAGTTACAACACAAGCTAAATACATCAAAGTTTCCAACTTTAATTCAAAACAACACAGATTGAAGTCAAATATGTGATTGATATTAAGAAATCCACAACATTTACTCGAAAAAGAAGCATGCAAGTGTAAGCAAGCATGTATGGACCCCCAAAAAAGTTAGCTTTCATCACATATTAGCTAAAACAGACACGCAGAAGTCAATTTTCATCACGCTTTAATTATAAGTCTGGAAAACTTTCCAGACGACTTATAGTTAAGTCGTGTGGCAAGTCTTCCAGCTGAAAGACTTATATTTAAGTCATATGGAAGGTTTTCCAGCTGGAAGACTTTCCAGACGACATAATTATAAGTCTTCCAAGACTTCCAGTAGAACATTTTAAAGCCGGCCTGAAAATTTAGAGAAGAAGTAGTCGCCTTCGACACAACGGTTATAGATCTGCAAAAATAGACGTGAGACAAAAAGAAGCATGGTGAGAACGAGTATATTAATTGATAGAGACAACGTTTTATGTTCATCTTTTTCTCAATCAATCACTTGACGGTAAGAGATATAACTTACCGACGCTAGGGTTTACAGAGAAACGGCACTAGGGTTTCCTCTCGGATCTGAAATAGAGGAATCATCGGTGAGAACGGTGGTGAGAACGACAGTGATAACGGCGGAGAGATAAGCGAATGATGGATTAGAGAGAATCGATGGAAATCGCCTTCAAAATCACCTTTGAGAGAAACGGTGTTAGGGTTTTCTAAATTTCGCAAAAAGTGAATAAAAAACATCTTATATATGTCTGGTAAATAATCCGGTTAGGTTTAAAAGTACATTGGTAAAATTAAAGGTTCGGTCCGGTTTGGACGTCTTACTAGTAAGTCGTCTGTTGGATAATGTACATCAGAAGACTTACTAGTAAGTCGTCTACCGTAAATATATTCACCAGACGACTTACTAGTAAGTCATCCTAGACAATAAATTTAACCCCTAAACGAAATTGACTAAATAACTAACTAACCACGTTATAAAATCAAATTATATTTAAATAGTGTTAACTATACACTGAAATAAATACACTTAGGTAAATTTTAAAATTTTCAAAAAAAAAACATTTATGCTTTCCAAAATCTAACTCTAAGAACACATACAATACTACAACATATGTTGGCAAAACCTAAACTAAAAATGCCATGACTCACTACTTTCACTTATTTTTGTTGAAAACAATTAACTTTTGTTATATCTTAATTTATATCTCTTAAAACATATGTGAATTGTGGAAGTACCGTGGCCTAATGGTAAAAGTTCTAAGGCTTCTACATCCAGGTCTAGGGTCCTAATCCCAACAACACAATTTCTAGGTTTTAATTCCTAGAGAAGGAAAATTATGCAGAAAATTGGAGGAAATGCTTACAAGAGATCTTCAGCATGTCGCAAGGAATATCGTCACAATTAGATCTCATAGGACGGCTCAAGGTGATACAGTTAGACGTGGATCTTTATAAGGTAGGTAGAATTGTCGGCTGTGATATCGTCTATGTAATGTTTCCATAATTTGTAATAGCAAAATTAACAAGACAAAAAAACATATGTTAATTACATGATTTCAATTTTTCACTTGTCAAATTTTTTTTTACAAAATTTTTAAATTATTTTTAAAAATAACTATACTAGACGACTTGCGGGGGTTAGAAACGTAAAAAAAAATCAGTTTTTTTTTGTTCACAAGGGACTGGTCGTAATTTCAATAGTGTTTTAAGTTACTTTTGCATTAAAATTCAAGTTACGAATTATATTTGGCAAATTTTCCATCTTTTAAACCAGATAATATATATGTTTTTTTTATCTAACATATATGTATATATGTATTTCTTTTCTCCTTTCTACTTCTCTAAAGATATGTATGTGGTGGTGTACATTTATTAATTTCATGCTGTGATATGATTTCTTTTTTAAACGCAACTATTTTCATTTTTCCTGTTTTTTTTTAATTAAGGATCTGTGATATAGGCACATACATATATGTAAGGAACGTTATATTATAATGACGGGAAAACAATTTAATTGTTGCAAATCAGGCCTTTCAAATGTAGATATGAATATAGAAATGCTTTCTGGACCTACAGAACAACGTACAAAACATCAATCAGAACCATCCCTTATAATTTGGTGAATGGTAAGGCTTGCCACCTTTCTGTGGAGCTCGAATACAAAGCAGCACGAGCCGTGAAGCTGTTCAACTTTGATATCAAACCAGCAACCGAAAGTCGCTCTATTCAAATACATGAGTTTGATGAAATTAGGCTTCTCGCCTATGAAAGCTCAAAAATCTACAAAGAACGAACCAAGGCTCATCATGACAAGGGGATCATCAGCAGAAACTTCCATCCGAAGGATGAAGTGCTCCTTTTCCATTCCAGGTTACTGTTGTTCTCAAGTTACAGCCAAGATCAAGATGGTCCGGACCATTCACCATTCTGGAGGTCCGCTTCTATGGAGTTGTTGTGCTGCTAGATAAAAAGGGTGGAGAATTTGTTGTCAATGGTCAACGCCTTAAGTCATATTTTGCTGAGACAACAACTGCGGAGGATGAAGAAATTTCCCTAAGCGACCCCTCTTTAGACTAACCGGCTAGCCAAGTCAAGCTAGAGACTTAAACCAAGTGATTGGTGGGAGGCAACCCACTGGTGAGTGTACATATTTCTTTAAGAATTTTCGTTTCTGTTATTTTTATTCTCTATTTTGCAATTTAAAAAAAAAACAAAAAAAACGGAGTACTCAAACAAAACATTCATTAGAATGTTCCCAGTTCGGAGCAGATGCTCCCCTCAGGTAAGTATCTCGGACCCCAAAAAAATCCGAAATGGGGCCTATTTAAGAGTACTTTCCCATCTCTCTTTCCTTCCCCACTTCCGCCTCCTGCTCTATCTTTTGCGATTTCCCCAACTCCAAAACCTAAAATCTTCCAATTTCTTCACGATTTTTACAAAAAGAGTGGTTCTAACTTGCTTGGATTTTGAGTTTCTTTGGTTAATTGCAGAACCTCTCCATCAACAATCGAACGGTAAGCGGCAAAATTACCATGGGATTCTCGGTCAGGAAACTCTTCCTCTTCTTTTGCTCTTGAATAGATCGATTTTAGGTTACACAAACTCGAAATCGACCTTTTGCTTCTAGGATAAATTAAAGAAGTTGAGAATGATAGAACCGTTTAGGGTATCGGAAAGTTTCAACCTTTTCGCCACTGTTCTTATTTACATATGCATCGATCGATTTGTTTTAGGTTTTAGAACCCATTGAATCGATTTTTGTTAAGGCGATTCGATTAAATACCGAGATTGTCGAGTGATTGCATTTGGTTTACCATTATCAATTACTTGTGATATTTACTTTGGGTTGGATACATAAATTTGGATAGAGCAACCACATTCATACAAGCTCCCAAATTTTTATACCAAACCCAATCGAATGGTACTAATTACTTTCCTTTGATTTTCGTTTTTGCAGATGCCGCCTAAACGAACCAAGATGGCTTACAGATCAAGCCAAAATATGCCCAAGAGGGTGACATTATCTCTCCGACTTACCAATGGCCACGCGAAGAAGAAACGAAGATCTCGCTCCACGATCCAAACATTCCGGACTCCTCAGAGGAGCGATGGGATAAAGAAGCCTCACGTCGCTAGAACGCCTTGCTCAAGATTAACATCAAACCAACCTAATTTGTCAACGCTGAGGTCTTGAACCAGCTCAGGATCCATCATGATGTTCACGCGGTCCTTTCTGTGTTGGGAATAGCGGATCTCTTCGTGACTCATTTGTTGTACCCTGATTTGGTGAGACAGGTATTGGCCACTACTGAGCTAACATAGAAAAGACTGGACATCCCAACTTTCGAAGAGGCGTATTTCACCTTCTTTGCAAGCGAAACTAAGCACTCTATCTCTCTGGAGAAACTAACCGAGATCTATGACATCTCCGAGGAGTTCACTGGGACTAGTTTCCCAAAGAAGTTTCCTCTGGAGCAAGCATTCCGGAAATTTATCGCCTCAGGCGAATTCAAATCATGCTCAGCCAGCCAGTCTTAAAGGACCATACATCAATGGTGCAAAAAGAAAAGTTGCAAATGCTATTTGTGGGAGTTGAAGACTAGTTCGGAGCAGCCGTTGGTATTCTGATCGCTTCAATGACGACCAGCCCGGGGTGTGTGCTCGTTCAGATGTTTGTTCACAAGAAGGCGGGGGTGTTGAAGGGAACTCTAAAAAAGGACTGTTCTGGGAATTTTCTTACCATGTTATTCCACCATTTGGAGACTGACCCCAACCCTTACACTTACACGGAAATGACGGAGTACATAGACATACCTTACCTGATTAACTGTCAAATCTTCCGTGATGAGACCACTTACCGGTTCATTGGTCAGGACGGGAACACCCTCTACTGAAAACTCCCTCAACCAGAAATCACCACGCTCAACAATGTGGTGAACATCTGTCTCGCCCCCGAACCTCAGCATCTATGTGCCGATCCAAGGTCTTCTCACCAAGATGCCACTATGGACGATGTTGAGTTCGTTGGTATTGTCAGCGTCACCACTGCCTACGACTTAGACCCCCTTGCTGACGATGCAGATGATGCCACCTACCGCCACTGGATGGTGGATTCTCAGTGCAAGAACAACAACCTCATGAAGAGGATTCTGAAAACGATCATAGGAGGATGTTTGGGATCACCGAGCACAGCTGAGACTCGTCAGCCACATACCACGCCAGTTAGACATCGTGCATGTAAAGAGCCTGCCGGTACTTCAGGAGTGGGAGAGCAGACACCAGAATAAACTCTGCGGAGATGGAACATGCACTACAATGGTCAATCCAACAGCCGACTAGGCGGTCTCAACATCTCTATCACCATTTTCTTATTCGCTTGAACTCTTTAGGTTTTTTGTTTCATGAACTTGTTTATTTTGGCCTTCCACGATTTGTTTTCACAGCAGGGATGGTGTGAAGTAAGTCTGGGGGGGGCACTTATATGCTACTAATCTTGTTTCTGTCTTGTGTCTTGAGTTAGTCTTTTTGAGTCATTTTGATGTTTTTATTGAGTCAGTTTGTTAGGATTGAGCCAGTCAAAACTTTGTGGGAATCAGGACCTTATTCTATGATGTGTTTTTAACTACCCTCGTACTTTAATTTATCTTATTCAGTGACCTTAGCAGAGGCGCTCACATGTGGACTGGGAACAGCCTGACATATATTATCTTGTTCTCCAAAAGCTTTCAGCTTGTCGATGTTACTATGGAAAGGCTTAACTCTGTTTAACTTGAATCTAATCTTGACTGCAATTCTTCTTGCTATGGGCATTAGACTAGGGTGACGACAATCACACTCATGACTTCTTATTCTTTCTATCCATCTTGTTGAGTATCTTATGTGCAGATATGTGCAAAAGGGCCGGAGAGGAAAGAATCGACACAGTCTCGTACTCATTGATGCAATACAGTGTTTGGCAAATAGAACATGCAAACCAAGGGAACAATTGCTCCACCGCCATTCATTTAATTCATGAGAATAGAAGGATAAAAAGAAACAAGAGGAGTACGAAGTCAAGAGTTCCAGTGGCACGTCGAAACCACCAATGATACCTCCTTCTTCGTCATCATCATCATATTCAGAAAAAAAAATCTACGTACTTTCAGAATAAGGTGAGGGAGGAGGAGAAGATTACCAAGACATATGAAAGCTACTGGGAATCACGAGAAAAAAGACTACAATAAGTTGAAGAGTCGATGACCATACAGATGAGTAGAGCTACTGTTCCAACCAAAAGAACATGCGCTTGATGAGAGCAACTAAGCCGTAGGAAAGAACAAACAAAAATGAGTAGGACATGTGGACATCAATGGATGTTTTACAAGAATGGTAACCCCTAAACAATGATTAGCTCCACTTAAACAAATAAAAGGCATGTTTACACCTAGACCGTATCCATGACTAATGAATGTGATGAGAAGCTCACGCCACTCTTAATTGAATGTAAGAAGCTGTCTGGAAAGTGTAAATTTTGGCAGGTATGAGAAATATAGTATGGAGACATTTTGATCAACGGTCAGTGGGGTTCTGGTAAGCGTGTATTGTCCTAGTTAATCTGTTTGTATGGTTCAGAGATTCATGGTTATAGTTTGGTTGCTGAGAATAGGCGAGTTCCAACACTTCCAAACCTTTCTCCCTGTCCTTGGTACTTGATTTTGTTTGAGGACAAACAAGGATCTAAGTCTGAGAGAATTGATATATTGTGTTTTTGACGCATTATATGTCCTTTTCACTAATTGTTTTCAAGGCTTTATAGAGTCGTTTTAGTCTTTTTGAATCATTTGAGGGCTAGAAGTCTAAGAAATAAGAAAACAGTCGTGTGGAGCAAAAGAAGAAGAAAGTACCTGATTTGAAGGTTTTTAATAACCGGAACAGTCATGCAGACTGTTCCCATACGGAACAGCCCGAGAATCCTGCTCTCGGTATTTATGAAAATAAATATTATATTTCGGGATTTGCCCTAGTACACCCTACTTTTTACCTTCATCTGCATGTGGCTCATATATATTCTCTTTTCATTATATCCCTATTTTTCTACCTTAGTTTTTACACAAGAAACACATAGAGAGCTTGGGATTTTGGTGATTTGCTACTTGTCAGGGAGAAGGCTCCATCTATCTCCTTAGAGAAGATCATCCTGAACCCTCTTGATTTATTTATTTTATATCATGCAATTTTATTCAGAATCCTTGTTCTCGTGTTCTTGTGCTATGTCTGAGTAGTCATCAAGTTAGTTTAGGGTTCTTGGGTATTGGAGCCGTGAGTTAAGCATAAATAAGTTATTCTAAGATTGTCTACATTCATATATGTTCTTATTGCTTGCATTGAACTGATCACTTAGTGCATGAATTAGGGTTAATCGATTTAGCTAACCGTTAGTTGATAACCTGATATGATTTGAATGAACTTACATCCCTAGTCAGCGAGATTATATACTAGGGTGAATTGTGAACATATCAGACTTGATCTCTAAAGCTTTCCATCGCGTCTTGATCTAAACGAGAGTTTAGGTGATCTGAGTTTAGACTTGTGTGAACTGGACTTGAATAGATGTTTGGCTTGCGCGATCCATACCCTAGATTAACGCCTTAATCAATTTGAAAACAACTCACCTTGTTACTTCTTCCTTGCGCTATTTACTTTATTCTGAAAACCAATATTTGTTTTAGCTTAATATCGATCTCATACAAGTAAAGTGTAAACTGGTCCTCTAGAATTGAATCTTAAATATTACAACAATCAATGTTAGCTTGACAGTAAGAAAGATACAATTTTTAGTGTATCACATATATCTTTCTCGGGAGGAGAAGGTTCATCAGTTAGAAAAGGTGCTTTCCGGCATGAATGGCTCCGGCAACTAGCATGTCTGACTCTACTCTGGTGTCGCATCTTCCTTTTGATTGGCGACTAGCTTTGACTCCGGAGACCACATATTCTTCTTAAGTGTTGGTTTGTTGGCTTTTGGATGATCTGTGGGTGTTGGTGGCTTAAACTCTGGATTGTCACCAGCGTTTGTTTTTGGTTCCGTTAATTTGTGGCTTTGCGTTTTTATCTCGGTTTTCAGTGGCTTGGAGGCTGGATGAGATCTTGATATTAATCGCTTGATGCTCTCCGTTGGTCTGAAATCAAGCTTTGATGGTGTGTGAAGGGTAGGTGAAGGATTTCTGATTGTATGTGTGGTGGCTTCGATGCTGGATTAGATATCGATCTCTCGATAGATGCTCTCCGGTGGAAGAAGCAAAGGTGATGAAGCGGTCCTTAGGGTACTCGCTAGTTCCTGGCAAGGTCCGGTGAAACGCCGACCAGTTTCCGACGTGTTCCACTTGTTGGTGGTGATGTGTTGCATTCGTGACGCATGTCTGGCCTCGTTGTCGAGGATCCAACCCATGTCTTCTCCTTTATCTTCGGTGTAACACGTATCAAAAATGGTGTCACACGGTTTTGTTTGGGTCAGTCTTGGGTCCGTGTGTAAGATGGGCAAGTGTTGGGCCTTTATATATATGCTGGATGTATGTTTGGATCCTAATCATTGGGTTTTATGTTTGTTTTTGGACTTTAGTTCTTTAATAATGTTAATAGATGGCAAAAAAATGTTATAAATCTGCCTAATAACAAAGATTTGTCTTTACTTAATTTCTATTTTTTATTTCTTAACAAAAAAAAAACGATTCTATTCAAAAAAATCAGATTAAAGGATGATTATTAATTTTTAGGAAATAAAACATAATTAAAACTTAACTAACACATAAAGCTTGAGAAAGCAGCAAACAAAACTCTTAATTACACAAAAAAAAACTAAAATAAGATTTAACTTTCGTTGAAATCATTTTAATTTTCAATTTTTTTCTAAATTCTATATTTTAACTTTAATTTTTGTTGATTAAGATAAAAAAAAAAGTCAATTGTTAATCTTTTTAACATTAATTGTTTAGATATCTAAAACATTTTTATCAACAAAAACTAAAATGTAAAATTGATAGTTTTTAAAAAGTTAAATATTGTCTCTTTCCATAATTTACATCAATTTAAATATATTTTTTGTTTATCAATAATTTTATAATATCTGAACAATCAATGTTAAATGAATTAACAGTTTAGTTTATACAGAAGTTGAAGATTAATTTGTTTTTATGTAAGTTGAGCAATTTGTAACTGTTTCCCCATAAAACTTAACTAAACTTTAGTGTTTACTAAAGCTGCTTGTTCTAGACAAACGATTACTCAATTTGAACATCAAAGTACACATTTAAATAGTAAAATATATCTATAATTAAGATAAAGATTAATGTTAAAAAGATTAACAGCTGACTTTTTTAATGTAATATAATTAAGATAAAGATTAATGTTAGAGATTATGTAATGACCAAGTTGCATTATGTAATGATACTTTTATGTCGTCGATATTTTCTCTCTCTTAATATACATAAGTATAATATTATTATATTTAATGCATCGATGTGTATATATATATATTGCTTTGTGTACATACATGAGCCTAATAATGGAGAAAAGGCTATGAAACAAAGCCTATGGTGACACAGATTTTGTAGGTGTTTATCTTAAACTTTGAACTCCAAGTACAAATTTAAATCTTCCACAATATTTACGTTGTAAACAATTAATTACTTTGAATTTTTGGTCAAACTATTTTATTCTTCGATTACTAAGTTCCCATCTATACTATCCCATAAAGTTGAGAGTAGTTGATGGTTTTTGCTGTTAAATATTTCAGTTCTTTCTCAACTAAGCGATGTCCAGAGGATGTGTATTCAAACAAAATATTATCAATTTTCTTCATGATTTTCTTACTTCACACAATTTTTCACAACAAAGCATCTTTTTTTTTGTCTTCAAGCATAGAAGCAACAAGTAGAATATCCACGTGTACTAAAAGGTTCATTGTAGACAAAATTATATTTTTGTTGTTATAAATCCAAGGTGTGGATTCCCATAACC
>JABAYD010016685.1:2476-16853 GCA_014822095.1 Diplotaxis tenuifolia
CTTTAAGAAAACATCACGTAGTCTCTCAGAGGAAGTCTCAAAAATGATATGCGAGAAATGTAGATTGTGCATACAATCAACTGCCCAAAAAAGAGTCCAGAGGTCTGCCTTTTTAATAGTCACAACAACCTTTTTTGTTAGGCGTTTAATCTTATTTTCTTTAAAACGATTTAAGAGCCAAAAAATTAATCACATAATCTCATACACCAATCTCAATTTTGTATAATATGATATTTAATGTGTCTGCAAACTAAAAGTTTTAAGTAAGTTAAACTATTGCTACTTTCTACGTGGACAATTATGTCTAAAAAATAATATAAAAAATGTTTTTATGTATTCAAATTGTGTTTCTGGATGAAAAAGAAACTCATGATATATTTTTTAGCGCAACTCTTTTCTGATAGCGTTGGAACTTGGAAGAAAAACGAACTACTTGAACAAAAACACGTGGATAGAACATATAACAAATCAAGCAATGTTAACAAGAAAAATAATATATTTAGATCCGTACCCTCCTCGACCACCCCTTCAAACTAACAACCCCAGTAATATAACTACACTGGTAATTTGTGGGTTTTCTTTAAAATATAAAAAAATAAAACAATTTCCATTTATTTCAAGATTTTGAAACGTAGATGTTGCGTAGGCATGTCAATTTGATATTCGTAAATGGTAGAATAAAAATAAAAATGGTTGGAACATCGTTTTAAACATTAGTATAAAAAATGCCGACAAAAGCCACAAAAGAAAAGACAAGAAAAGAGTTAAACTAATTAATTTGTCGTATCTTACAATAAGACATGTATTCTGTTCTTTCTTATTTGTTCCTCGTGAGACACATTTGATTGTGGACCACATGTTCCCTTCCCTATCTTTAAATGCTATGATCAGGGCTTTACGTCATATCACAATAAAAACCAACTCATGTTCTTGTATACATATCTAAACCATTTCTTTTATAGATTCCTTCACTTTCTCTGGAAGCAACCAGATCAAACAAACAAACCAACCACCGTGAACATGGCAGGACTCGACGGAGTAGAGCACAAAACCATCAAGGTGAACGGCATAAACATGCACATGGCTGAGCATCCCGGATCCGGATCTGGGGGAGATCCCATTATCCTCTTCATCCACGGATTCCCGGAGCTTTGGTACACGTGGAGGCACCAGATGACTGCGCTTTCCTCCTTGGGGTACCGGACCATCGCGCCGGATCTTCGAGGGTACGGAGACACAGACGCGCCAAAGAAAGTGGAAGACTACACTTACTTTAACATAGTTGGAGACTTGGTGGCACTCATTGACGCAGTGACCGGTGGAGACGAGGCGGTTTTCGTGGTGGGTCATGACTGGGGAGCGATGATCGCGTGGCAGTTGTGTATGTACCGACCGGAGAAAGTCAAGGCTCTGGTCAACATGAGCGTCCTCTTCTCTCCGAGGAACCTAGATCGTGTCCCGATCCCGACGTTGAGACGTTTCTTCGGTGACGATTATTACATCTGCAGATTTCAGGTAATGATTGTCTTAAAAGTTCAAGATCTGTATTACACCAAACCGAACAACAATCAAGTTAGACAAAACTAAACCGGTCCTTCTGTGATAATGAAACCAACATAAAACCGAATCAATCTCACAAGGGAGTAGTAATTATCTTTTCCTACTGGTTTTATTAAATGTTTGATTTCTTTGGTGACGAGGTGATTTCATTAGGATTGTCTTAAAAGTTATAGATCTGTATTAAACCAAACCGAACCAAAATCAAATTATACAAAAGTAAACCGGATCCGTCTGTGATGAAACCAAAATCTGACGGGATCAAATCTCAAACTGGATTGATGATTTGTTTTTGCTGGTTTTTAAATGTTTTATTTGCTTATGTGCCTAAGAAACCTGGAGAGGTAGAAGCAGAGTTCGAGAAGCTGGGAACAGAGAAGGTGTTGAAAGAGTTCTTAACCTACAAAACGCCTGGACCGCTATACCTCCCCAAAGGCAAAATTTTCAAAAGCTCAGAAAACGGCGAGTCTGCCGCGTTACCACCGTGGCTAACACAAGAAGACCTCGACTACTACGCCACCAAGTTCGAGAACAAAGGCTTCACTGGACCTATTAACTACTACCGCAACCTTGACCGGTACGTATATCACCCTGTTCAGATGTACAATTACATAATTTTCAATTTATAACAAACCGGTCTAAAGCTCGGTTCGCTTAAAAAAACAGAAATTGGGAGTTGACTGCTCCTTGGACCGGAGCTAAGATTCGTGTACCGGTGAAGTTCATAGTGGGAGATCAGGATTTGACTTACAATTCCCCGGGGGCTAAGGAATACATCAACGGTGGGGGATTCAAGAAAGACGTACCGTTGCTTGATGAAACCGTGGTGCTCAAGGGAGTGGGACATTTCCTCCACGAGGAAAGCCCTGAGGAGATCAATCAACACATTCACAGCTTCTTTCAAAAGTTCCTTTAAAAATCAAAATCTACTTTTATTTGAATAAATAAGAAACGGATTAACTTCTGTGTGTTTTCAACATTTTTACATATCATGTTTTCCCTCATATGCCACATAAGTAATCTTCTATATTTTAAAAACTAAGCAATTGTCATTTAACGTGTTCACATTATGTTTGCCACGTGGCAATTTTAAAGTGATTTTCATCCAATTTTACATTAATACGTTCACATTATATAATATTTAATTTACATATTATTCTACGGGTTATACAAAAATTCTGCATAAAAAGATAATTTACAAAAAATCACTATTGTCTAAACATATTTTAATTCTACTTAAATTATTTTAATAAAAAAGTATATTTCATGTGTTATTTTTTTAAAAAAATTTCTTTTAATGTTAGTTATGGTATATTTGTATATTTATCAACCACTTTAATATATTGTTTACATACAGGTATATGTAAGAATAAGCACAAATCGAATATCTAAGGTTTTGGAGGTATTGAATTCAATATGTTTCGTCCGAATAATCAATTATCCGATTCAATTCGTAGCTATCCCGATATACGGTGTCATGGAAAAATTATATTTTAACCGGTTTCAATATGTAAAAATAAATAAAGAAATTTAAAAAAATTAAAATAATATTTTTTTACAAAAAAACTTTATTTACTTTTTTAAATACTAATACATAATTTAATAAATTTAGTAAACAAAAGTATGGTAAAACGTATACATAATTTAATCATATAACTGATTGGATCAAATATTCTTGTTTTTTAATATTAGTTTTTTTTATTTACTCTGTTTATAGATATTGCATATTAGTATTTATTTTTTCGTAGAGTTATAAATATCAAGATATTTTGTTCAAATAGGAAAGAACGACAAATCAAATTTTCTTTGAAGTTGAAATTTTTTCCCAACCCTACATACATGTACACATTTACATGAGCACCCATATAACTAAATATTCATTACAAGTGAAGATTCTAATTTTCTCTAAAGTTGAAATATTGTTTGTTTTTAATGTTTTCATTCAACATCGATACAATTGTAATGAGATGATTTGTTTTAATATTTTTTTTCCTTTTCTTCAATTATTATGTACATTTGATTTGATTTTTCATGTCTTTAGAAATTATATTATTAAACCATTGGTTTGACATTAGAATTGTGTAAAAATCATATAACATGAAACCAAACAAATAATAATAGTTTTATTTATCATTGAAAAATCTAAAAGCCTCGAGTATTTTAACCGGATAAACAAAATAAATATTGATTAAGAATGTAATTATATTTAACAAATTTAAAATCAAAAAGCTAATCTAAAATCGAACCAATATACAAATTAAACATATATAATACTTTAAAAAAATAATCAAATTAATAATTTAATTCCGTGCAACGCGCGAGTTTACCTAGCTAAGAGATTATAATTGTTACATGTGGTCATTTAAGATATCAACTCTTATGGTAGGAGGCCCAAACATCAATCAGACAAAACGTCTATGTTGTCCATGAGGTAATTGAGGCAAGGTTACCACAGATTCCGGGGCGTTGGTGTTTCACCGACGGATCGTAGAAAGAGGAGGAAAGTTTTTCGGGAAACTTTTGCGTCAGTACTATGTAACTTTTGCGACGGATTGTCTTCAGTTGGTGAGGATGATGTCAACATCAGAAGAATGGTCAGCGTTCGCAAATTATATCGACGACATAAAGCTTCTTCAAGGAAGTTTTACACACTCATAGGTTATTCATATACCCAGAACACTAAATACCAAGGTGGATAGTCTAGTCCGGAACCTCGTGGCCCAATGGTAAGGCCGGGCTCCTTCCTGCATCCAGGTTGTGAGTTCGATCCCTGCCGGAGGAAACTATATCATAATGTTTCTGGACACCCACACGGATATGGGCTCATGCTTTCGAGCCCATTTAAATACCCGGAGAGAGGGTTTATCCGTGGGCTACCTTTTGGAGATTAGACTGGGCTTCTCCATGGACTTGGGGGTTAAACAAAAAAAATAAAAAGAAGGCGGATAGTCAACATACGGTGCCAATTTGATGAAAAAAAAAGAAATCAACTCACGAAAGTCAAAAGGTTAAGCTGAAGTTGGTTTGTTAAGGCGCGTTTATAGTTTGACCGTCTGACATCATTTAAAGTTCGACCACAAGAATATTAATTACATACCAAATAGGCAAATACCAAAGTCTATTATCATTGTTCCATCCACCAACTCCCAGCTTGGAATGGTTTTTTATGCAACGGCGCCATTCTCCGAAGTTGGTAGAACATCGATTGACGACAACGTACCACGGCAGCGGAGTCTTCTTCCCATAGAGATTGGGTGAATGCGAAGCCATTAAAATCTTGGAGAAAATGCATGAACATGAATGCCAGCCGAACTCTTTGGTTGTAACCTTCTTTACAAATTACAAGGAGAAGAAGATGGATAGGGCTGTCGAGTATTTGGTCTATCGTGGTTGTACCTGGACATTGTGACATACAAGAATATGTAAGCAGCTTTGTGCAAGAAAAGACAAGAAGACTGAAGATGCGTTTGAGATACATACTTAATCAGCTTAATAGCAAGGGTCGACGTTCCTGTCTAATCATTTATAACACCGACCACTCAAAATTACAGATTCTGATTTTGTATGTGTTCACATCCTCTTCACTTGCTACCTAATTAGTTACATCCTCTTCACTTGCTACTTAATTAGTTTGAAGCCTATTTTACTGGAACCAAGGATAAAACAGAATTCTTATGGTGATCAGTAAGCATTAATTAAAATGTATAAAGCCCTTCCTTAGAATCCGAGGCGCTAATTTACAGAATTACAATCGAGTTATGATGTTTTAGACTCTCAACTTAGCCTTTAGGTCTCTTCGAACAACAACAATCACATTAAGATAGCTATTCCCCTTACTGATTTAGTGGAAAAAAAATCCGTTAGTGCCGTTCCTACCTCTGCACCTCCTACCTTTCTATTTCTTTCTGCTGTTCTAGGGATCCTTCTACACACTGGAATCCATGATACGGGATGAGTTTGGCCGAAAAGGTTAAGCCTTTGAATCATAGTTCCAAAAAAGAAAGTTATGTAAATGAGAAAAAAAATACATGGATGATTCCACATTGTTTAGTGATACTATTCAAATTATGAATAACTTTACTCTCTCAAATAAAAAAAATTCAGTTATAATATTTGGAAATCGAATTCCCATTCCCAAAGAGCTATGATACGTAAAAGATCTAATCAGAATAAACTAAACTAAGTTGATTATGTGTAAAAGTAAATTGAAAGGTTGAACAAGATAGTTGTTCAGTTGGTTTGATTAAGGTTTTGTAACAATATGAGAAAAGAATTAGACTTACGGTTTCTATTCAGGTAATCAAGATTATAAATATATAGATGTTATAGTTGCTTGCATGATATATTAGAGTCCAACTAAAGAACAAGGCGATCAGATGTCGCATGTTTATACTCGTCTGTTATCTAAGATCTATTGATCCTAACTATTGTCCGTTGATCAATAGAAAGTGTCGACTGATGATTCTATAGAAATATCGAACGATGATTCTATAGGAATATCGATCAATACACCTTTCGCTCTGTCGATCGATTATTCTATAGAAATATCGATTGGTGCGCGGGTTGATTAAATATTCACTAGGATTCCTAGCTCAATGTTCACAATATTTTTAGCAATCATAGCACAATTAAGATCTATTCATATATGAGACCAAGCTGTCGTTTGTGCCTTATTATTCTAAGATCAGGATTCAAGTTAGCTACTCTAGAACACAAGCAATAGCAACAGTTCTATCGATGAATATCACAACTTAGTGATTGTATATTTGGGCATAATCCTTCATAACCTATTTAAACCCTAAACCTAACAACATAACTACTCAGACATAGCTAAAAAATTCATAACAACATGGTAATAAGAAAATTACATAGATAGATTAAGAAGTAATAATGGAGTTCCAATAACAAGCTTGTAAAAGTCTTGGATCTTCTCTACATATCTTACTAAATCTTTAGGTATAAAAACTAGAAAAGAAGAAAGCACACTTTGCCCTCAACAATTAGGAAAGCTATAAATACTAGATAAAAACTCGTCCAGGGTAAACTTGTAATTTGGTGAAGTCTTCGGTTTTAAACCGACTTGGTCCAAATCGGTTTCTGCGCGTTTCGCTTGTCGATCGATGGCACAAAGACTGCATTGATTGAATATTAACCGATTAATCGGGTATGAAACCCGATTTTAACCCAAAAAATTGCATAATTTGACTAAATATGGGCCTTTTAATTCAAGCTCAATTGCAAGTTTTGACTTTAGCTGTCTGTGAGTACTTATAGATCTCTCCAACTCTTGTTCTCTTTGTAACTAACCGATATGAGACTTAGATATTATGTTTAAAAAAAAAAAAATTGTAACTAAAATATTAGGTATTTGCGGAGGATCAAACCAGGGTCATTCCAGAGCAACAGAATAAATACGCAGTAGCTACTGGACTACAACCTATTTTGATTTTCACTAACATAATTGCATACATAAACATATTTATTATAAAAATACAAAAAAATAATTCCGATTAATCCCCAGTTAGTCTCCACTTTATGGCCTAGGTGCTAGTCCCAAGTAAAGCGCCCGCCGAATGCCTAACCAATTTCCGAACATGGTTATATTTTTATCTTAATCTAACATAGATGTTACATTGATAACTGAGTTCCGTGCGGCTGCCAAAAGGTGATATCTCTGCGAATTAAAGTGAATACCCGACGCACAGCAAGATCAACTGCAGGCAATGGAAATTCACATAACTCACATAGTCACATGCTACAATTCTCCTTTGGAAACTTTCTCCTTAATGAGTACCAAAAACCTCACATAGTTCAATGTGTCATTTCGTGTATCTAGCAGCAACGTCTAGAACCCAATATGCAAATAAGGATACTACAATAAACATATGAAACCAAAGAAATTTTAAGAAAAATTTATGCGACTTATTTTTATAGTTAAACTAGAATAAAACTGAGACAAAGTAAATAATATATAATTAAAACTTTATAATAATTAGACAAGTATATAATTTATAAATTAACAGTAAAATAAATTATTAAAATTTTGTAGAGTTTTTATGAAACTGAATTCTATATTTAGTCAAAAGTAAATTAAAAATTTTCAAATTTTATATTATTTTTTTGTCAACTAAAATTTTATATTATTAATTTATTTACGCCCGCCCGTTAAGCGGATTTGCCTTAGTAATTTATAAACTTATTTTTGATGCATAAAGTTATATAGAAAATAAAACTATAGTTACCTCTGATTTCAAATAGAAAATAAAGTTATTATATTTACTAGATTCTTTTTCCGCGCTATGTGCGGATTATGTATTTTAATATTTTATTTCTTTAAAAATGTTTTTGTACTATTTTATCCATTGAATTGTTTAAGTTTATATTTAATTTAATAAATTATATGTTATTATTGGAAAAGAAATCCACGACAATACATCAATTAAATATCATTAAGCTTTTTAATACCTACACTTTTTTATTAGTCACATTCATACCTAAGTTAATTATTTATTTAATTTAATGCACTTAATTTTAAAGTTGTACTCATTTTATTATTCAAATTATTTATAAATTCGAATGAAAATTAAAAATCTTCAAAATTGATCACAATAAAATTTAAATTTTCTATTTTTATTTTAAGTTATAGGAATAATGTATCTAAATTGTGGATAATATTTAAAAGTATGTTATTAGTTGTCGTTTACATTTAAAATTTATTTTTCTTTGTGAATTTTAAAATTAGTTGATTAATTTATTTAAATAAGTTCTAAATTTTAATATTTTATCCACAACTTAGTTACTTTATTCCTAAACTCGAAATGAAATATGGAATTTTTCAAATTTATTTTTATTTCAAAGTTTTTTAAAGTTTTGTTTGGAATTTATTTAAAATTTTGATTAAAATGAGCATAAATTGGATAGTACAATGAGCACATATATTAAAATGAGCAAAATAATTAGTCAAAATATTAAACCGAAAACAAATAAATTTAGGTATTAAAAATCGTGAGAAAACATAGTTGAAGTATTTTTATAGGATTTTTTCTTTATTATTTGGAATATGAATTTTTTTCTTCTACTACTTATTTTCTGTTATTTTAAAACATGATTAAGATTTAAACTTTAGAAAATGATTACCATAACTAACACACCATGAGAAAAAAAGTCCAGATTAAAAAATATCAGAATTGGTATATCATTCTAACGTCGAATTTGGACCAGTCGTTGACTCAGTTTTCAAAATTTTATTATCTGAAATTAAAATTGAATATTCAAGATCGAAAGTCGAAACTATACAACAGGAAAGAAGTGATGGCTTCTGGATAAGCAACACCGCTTACGACAAAGGGCAAGAGGTGCGACGGCGACTTTAATTGCATCTTTTTTTTTTGTAACTAAACCTTTTTTTTGCCTCGATCTTTAGTGCATCTTCGAATCCAATAATTTGAAGGTTCCAACTTTTCTATTATTATGTATGTTATATTTTATTCAGATTTGGATAATGATAATATGGTATAATATTTAAAATATCAGATTTTTCAAATTGTTATAGGGGTCTAATATATATATATGCCTGAACCCATACTCATGATACAATTGTATGGAGCCTATTATTTTTATAAAAAATCAGGGCTTACTTTTTTTTTGTTACTTTTGTATATGTTAGATAATAAAGTAAAAAAATATCAGTTTCTGTTTTATAACGTTTTGTATTAATATGAATGGATTAAAAGGAATATAATTGTGATGATAAAAAGGAAAATAGCTGATTTACAGTAAATATCTTCTAGGTTACATTATTCTTTTTTCAGAAGCATTCTTTCACGCCTCATACCACCATACGAGTTACAACAAGCAATAATATAGAATACAATTTGTTTGATTGGCTTGGCTTCTGATATTGGGTACGAAAAACACAAATTTTGATTTTAGTTTTAATTTTGTTATTGATTTCTTGTCATCAACATCATAGATGAAAAGTCACAGTGTTTTGTTTACATAGTAAATTCGAGAAATTTTTGTTTACATAGTGTTTTGTTTACATCAAGTTTTTTCGAGAAATTCTACCGGAAAATATCAAGAAGAGTGCTGAGGTACTAAATTTTCTGAGAAGCTACAAGAGGGGTTATCCAGATATATGGATTGCCTACATAGTAATGTTTACTATCCCGGTTTTAGTTGCCTCAGCCGAAAGAAGTTTCTCAAAGCTGAAGTTGATAAAGTCTTACTTACGGTCAACTATGTCACAAGAAAGATTAAATGGTTTGGCTATGTTGTCGATTGAAAAGGATATGATCAAAAACCTTGCATGAAAAAATGATGGATGATCTGTTTTTAAGAACTGATATTTTTTTTACTAGTTTTGAGACATAGTAATTTTTTTATTAGAAACTTGAGTTTTTATCGATAGATTTTATAGATATTGTTTAAGGACCTCATTTTTTTTATTTCGTATTGGACCTTGGAAATCTCAGAACCGGCACTGCCCATGTTGACACACAAAAAAGTAAAATCAAGTTGCTGAATAACTTATTAATGAATATCTATACTATTAAAACAAAATCCTGCTCATAGTTTTTGAGTTATTTACAAATGAATGCCATTGCCTTTTAAATATTTTAATAGTTATTTTTAAACTTATATTTATAACCTATAATAACTAACGATTTTTTCTTTGCGGTTACAGTCAAACAAATATAAGTTCTGCTTTTAAAAAAAAAAAGTTCACGGTTTTGCTTCCTCAATTTGCCAAGCATAATATCGACCAATGAAAAGCTACATTTTTGGGACAGTTACATTCGAGGAAGATAACTTAACACATGTCTTCTGTTTACATTCGACCAATCAAAAGCTACATATTTCTCGATACTGTAACATAGCTTGCTTCTACACAAATCCTAAACCCTAACATTAAATATAAACCATGTATTGTATAAACATAAAAGGTGCGTAATGATTGGAACTTAGGCTTATACAAATAATAAATAATAAAAATAATAAATATAATGTCACTTTACAGATTTTGATTTCGTGTTCTACGAAACATACTTTTTTTTGACAAACTATGAAACATACTAATAAAATATAACATCACTTTACAGATTTTAACTTTGTGTTATATGAAACATACAAATAATTAGAAAACATATATGAATATGTGACCAATTAGCATTTATATTATATATTATATATTTGTTGGTCATAATTTTAATCAACCAGAAATCACGTTTTTATGGGAACAAATTAGATTTAAGCAAGTTTTTGACTAACTTATTCACTTGCGTAATATTATCTACTTGATATTTTTTAAGAAGATATAAATAATTATAATGCTTCACTTCGAATATTCTTATTTTAAACTTATTCACCAAAAAAAACTTTCACAGCCTAAAATCTTAACGAATTCGTAAAGAAGTTTTTAAAATTAAAGTTAAATCTCAGATATATTAAATAGATGTTCGTATATTATTTTATATATAGTAACTGAGTTTAACTCATCATTAAATTAATTCCAAAATAATCCTGTGATTTTACAGCAAAAAAAATAATCTCGCGATTTGATTTGGAAATAGTGAACGGTCATTTTCAAATGACCGAAATAGTGTTGTGTTGGCCCGAGTCATCCAATTCATGTCGGATATTTTTAATTTTTCTTTAAGTCCACAATATTAGATAATATGATGGATCAATAAAGATTTCAATTTTTTTATGTTAGATGTAAAATTTATAAATAAAATCATTGAATTCCTTTACCCTAAAATTTATATCTCAATACTGTTTATCTTAAACATATAAAACAAATACTATACAGATAACGAAAAATCAACTTTTAAAAATATACATATTATAAATATAATATGTTTTTTTCTGTGCCAAATATTCCAAATTTTATAAATATTTATAAATATAATATATTATGAATATAATATTTCAAAAAAGACAAATCTGCACTTTGAAAGTGCATGTCAAAATCTAGTAGTAATATTATAAAGAGTGTCGTCATGCTGTTCTCTTGGAACTTAAGGCTATATGCTACCACCAATTCAGAACCAAGCTCTATTACCTACTATAAGTAATAGCAACCCGTTGCAAAGAACCTCACCTGACTTTGTGCCACCTCTCTTGGCTCGTAGAAACTTTCGTTTGCCTCCAGCAAACTACATGGGCTCTGGTTATCCCCCTGTACGTGGTCTCCCTTATACATTGGCTTATCCCAGAGGGATTATGAATCCTCGCCCTCTCAGTAGCTCTTCTGAATCCATATCACCTGGCGGGGCAACACCTTTAGGAATTGGTTTGAGTTCCGTGGTTCAAACTCAAGCCGAAGGTTCGTGTTAAATACCTTGTTCATTTTTTTCTTCCCTTTCTTAGACCTTAATAAACATATTGGTTCGTCACGTAATGGGTCGACCCACTCTCAAATCAAACCAAAACCTGTAACATCTTCCTCTGCAAAGTATTGTTTTTTTCATTTTCATTTTATTTCTGCAAATAAAAATTTGTAATTTATGCATCATTAAAATTCATTTAGACATTTTATGATTTATTAACATTAAATTAATTGAGTTTTTATCTTTAGTTTTAAATTATGATTTGATATCTATAGAAGAAATATTATATTATCTTTGCTACTACGGTGGGCAAAATATCTATAAACTTTGATTCGAATCGTTATACGTTTTGATTCCAACCTAAAAAATCTAGATATTCATAATTCTACAACAAAAAACAATAATAATATGAAATATTTATAAGAAATTCAACAGCTCATTAATAATAATATTTTTATGAATGGATATCTAATCCGATCTATTATATGCATATATAGAAATATATTTAAAGAACTATATATAATTTATATATATGCTTATATATAAAAAGTCTAGCGACAGAGGAAATGAAAGTGAACTCACCACATGCATCTCACTCTTTTGCCCAGGACGGGGAGGACACGGCTTTGGCTTTGCATCGTTCTCGCTAACACCAGCAGAGCAGTGAAGTAGAGTATCCGCTATATATCCACCACCATTTGAAGAGGTTCCAACGAAAGTTTTTTTTTAACAACGTTAACTACAACTCCTCAGTCCTAGTATGTACATAAACAGTTTCCCAAGTAAGTTATAAGAACCTTCTGTTCTATAAACCAATAAGGTCATATCAATTGATTAATTAGCTTTGGAAAAAGAACTTCCAGCCGTCTGGTATCAAGAAAACAAAGCACCCTTTCAGGCCTTATTATTTCTGACATAAGTTTCTTTTCCAGTGGAGCTATGTCAAGTTTTAGCTTATGGTACTCAGCAACCTCCGCCTGAAAATAACTTAAGAAGTAAGAACGGGCACAAATCACAGACGTGAAATATGAAAGAGCAGAGCACCTTTCGAGAAGCATCAAGGATGGCAGCTTCCTCTTCAAGTTTGGTCACTCCCGTAAAGCCTGAGGTTATAACACCAACGTTTAATTAGGATCAATAAGTGTAGATAAAAATTAGAAAGAGAAAGAGGAAGAACATTCGACAGATACCTTTTTATACTGGAATTGGTGGAACGGAGTGCTTTATAACATGCTCGGCAGTAAATTTTCTTTCGGCATGACTCAATAAATTCAAAATTGTGTATTAACTCAGCCTAAAAGTACTAAGCAAAGGGGCTGGTTTACCCAACACCATCTCCTTGAGTCCATGCATTTCCATCTGTTGAATAACACCATAAACAAATCTAAGAGATTTATCTAGAATCAATCCTCTTCTAAGACAGCAAACAGGCTAGAATTATTTGGTGCATATGTCATACAACACTATGGTAAGAAGGACATGTAGAAAATGTCAAAAAGGATGATGAGAATGATCACCGCAGAGAGATACAAAACAATATGTAAGACATAAAAAAACGTCAACTCTTTGAAACAAAAAGCTCTCTAAAATAAGAGAAGATGCATCTATTACACTGGTTGAGAAGCAGCCAAGTACACATCTCCATGCGAGTATAGATACATATATGCAATCATGCTAGTCAATATTATTATCGTCATCCACCTTGCACACTGTGTCACACCAGCAGAGTTTTTAGAAAACTCATAAAAAAAGGATAAAAGATGGTCTTACTAAGAAATGTGTATACCTTCCATATCTCTTAGTGACTAAGATGATCTGGTCCTAGATAAAATATTGCTGCCTAATCAACTCCAGTCTGAGAAAATACGCACAGATTAACACCCCAGAGCCAAACCATCATTGTCTGAAAGTCATTAAAATATATATTAGAGAAAACAAACACTCGTAACGGAGTTTTGAGTTACTGATTTAGACGTAGACTTACAACGAGAATGAGAAGGTTGTAATAAATAAAGGTTTCATAGAAGAACAGTTCTCTTGTTGCATATACATCGCCAACATATAGAGCAACCTGAAGAATCAAAATTTTATATTTTAAAATCAGTCCATTAGGTTGCATATAAAAGAAAAAACATTTCAAAAATATGATATACAATCAGCGAGAATCTCTGAAAGCAAGAAAGAAAGCACCTTTCTGTGCATCATTTAACATTCTACAAAATCAAAACTCTACAGAGAATCCAAGAACTTGAGTAAAATAAGAAAAACCCTTGAGACTGCTAAGGACTAAAGGACTTCGCAACTTCGCAATTGTACCTAGTTGCATACTTGAGTTATTCAAGTCATTCTCTCCTGTCAAAACATTATACTCAGTCACCATGTTACAGTTTTTTTTGTCTTCAAATCACCAACACTACAAGAAAACTCGTCTGTTACTAGGGAGGATTTCCTCGTAAGTTCCTAGTAAATGAGCATTTACTAGGAACTTA
>JABAYD010016711.1:0-11502 GCA_014822095.1 Diplotaxis tenuifolia
AGTTTCCTTGATCTTGTCAAGTCTCTTGAGGATGTCCAGAAACGATGGTCTTTGGTTCATGTCTGCGTCCCAGCATTTCACTATTAACCTGTTAAAACAATGTAATAACTTGGTTTAGGTTATCGTTAAGACTAAAACCTGAGGGGGACACTTGAGACTTTTGGCTTACTCTCTTAGATCAGGTGTGCATCCTTTGGAACGGAAAGTAGGTCTATGTCCATCTGATACATGTTTTGCTGCTTCATATGGCTCGTAGTTCGCAAATGGTGGCTCTCCTTCTAGCATCTGCATACAATGTTGTAAATGAAGTTTAAGGTCAAGAGTGTACAGACAGAGATTTTTTACAGTTAAGGTGTTAGTGTACCTCGTAAAGTATCATTGCAAAGGAGAAGACGTCCACTTTCTTGTCGTATTTTCTATGCTTGAATACTTCAGGTGCCATATACCGGTCTGGTTTGTTTCATAAAGGAGGATAAGTTAGAAAAAAAAAACGAACAACAAAGACACTATAGAACAACACTCACAGCTTCCGGTTTCGCCAGTCATTTTGTAGACATCATGAGAGTTTTGAACCTTTATGAGCTTACTCAGCCCAAAGTCTCCAACTTTCAAGTGGTCTGCACTCGAATTAACCAGAAGAACATTCCTGAACACATAACAACCGGTTTTAACAAACGGCAGATTCAACAAAGTATAATACAAGAACTATGCAATTGAGATTACCTTGGTTTAAGATCTCGGTGAATGATAACATTAGGTTCATTGTGAAGATATGTCATTCCTCTGTTAGCAAATAAAAAAGAAAAACACTCAGGCCAATATGATGAATATGTTTTCAGATAATATCTCAAAATGTTAAGATTCAAATCACCTAGCGATATCCAAGGCAAAGTTGACAGCAGTTGCTGGAGTAAGACCGCCTTTTTCCTTGAGGTATTGGTGAAGATCTCCCTGTGCAAAAAAAAAGTATATGAATCATTTTAGTTAACCATGGAGAAAACATGCAGAGATAGTGAAAAAAACTTACCCCGCGTAAGTATTCAGTGATTAACATAAGCGGCTTTCTCTCAGTGACAGCTCCTAAGAATTGAACTATATTCGGATGACGAAGCTTAACTAGCAAATCAACCTCATGCCTGAAGTCCTGACTGCATCACACCAACGTATGAAACACACGAGAATCTAAGAACAGACTGTTACCAAAAGAGAAAAGAGAGAGAGAGATAAAGAACATACATAACGAGTCTATCATCTGAAAGAGAAGGAAGAATACGTTTGACAGCAACTGGTGTTCCTCTCCAATACGCTTTCACTATCTCACCAAATGAACCCTAACAGACAGAATGTTACCATGATCCCAATTAGTCCATTGCATTGAACTTAAACAAACTCAAAACTCTTGGCATCAAAAAAAGAAAACAATAAACCTTTCCAATCATGGCGGCATTAGAGAAATCCAGCTCAGCAGGTTCAATCTCCCAATCACACTTCTTTGGAATTGGTGGTTGCACTGGCTTTGGTTCAAAGTGACTCCCGTTTTGACCCTGCGTAGATAATTTAATCAGCCATTTTCAAAAGACTGAGAGATCCAAACACTACAATGTCTCTTTAAATCTTTAATTTAATAATACTCCTTAAGGATGAAAGTTGTAACTTTGAAGCTAAACGAAAAGAAATTAAAAAAAAAACTCACATAAGATAAACCGCCATGAGATTTCAACAGCTCAATCATTTTCTGCTTCCTTGCTCCTTCTGCATCAGCCAGAGGCTTCAAATCACACACACACACAACAAAACATTCAGATCAAATACGATAAAGACAAAGAATCAAAAACAACACGAGAAACAAAGCATACCGTGTTCTTCCACCTGTCCTGAGCGTTGACATCAGCACCAAACTCGAGCAGACAATTGACAACATCGATCCACCCATGAAGCGACGCCACGTGGAGAGGGGTTCGCTTGTCGTAGTCTCTGGCGTGAACCAAAGACGGATCTTCCTCCAGGAGCTTCCGAACTGCTGCTGCGTCGTTCTGGTGCGCGTGCCACAGAATCAGAGACGTTCTGCTCACACGTGCCTTCTCCTTCTGCTTGTCGTATGCCGGTGATGGACCAGCGCTCGTTCCCGCGGACGCTGATTGTTCGCCGCCGTCTCCAGACGTTTCGGAGCTCATCTCAATGAGATTGTGAAAAAAGGGTTTCGATTAGATCGGTGGAAGGATGAGACTTTGTTGAGTGATTGAGGGATCGATTCTTTACTGTGAAAAAACAGAGAGAGAGAGAGAGAGATGATGAAGATGAAGCTTGTTTCTTTTGTGTGTGTGTGTCTCTCTCTCTTGTGTGAATGTAGATTATCTGCCGTTAACTTAGCCGTCAAGTTGAAAGACTTTTTCCTCCGTCTATTTTAGTGAGTTTCCTTTTTAGTTTTTTACTCCCTCGCTATTTCCAACAAGGGATCCATCATGTTGTAATTTATTTTAATTTGACTTTTATGAACAATATAATTCTAGTTTACATATGGATATTTTTTATCCTACAGATTAGTTTACCTTATAATTTAAATGTAATAACCCCGATGTGAATTAGTTTCATTGTGTCACCTTCTTTTAAAACTTAAATAATGAAGTAATCACCTTCTCTTGATTTTTACCCTCCGTTATATTTCGTCGGAAAGCTATATTTCATAATATGATGTTATGGTCTTTGTGTCTGTGTGAAGGGTACTAAGTCAACGATCCGGATAACATGGCATCACATGACTGCTATAAATACACATGCTTATTATGCCTTTACCATCTGCTTTCTAACCAAAATAAGATCATTACTTTACATGTTGAAAAGTTCAATACAGTACATGTTTGGCCAACTATATAAATTACTCGAAATTGGTTGCACAACTAGCCTACGAAAAAATCTCCGCATTTAATAGTTGCCCAATACGGTTAAGTAGCCAAACCAAAAAAGGTTTGTTTTCACTTCTTCTTCAGTCTCTGAAACCGGTACAAAAACCACCTCATAAATCATAAACCGGATTGCCACTATGAACTTCAAACGACTTTACTGAGCAACTTCAAGAGAAGAATAAGAAAGCAACAGTAACAGACATCTATTATATATACACGATAATTACACTTGTTTATACAAGTTTTTGGGATAATTGTAAGTACTATTAAGATGATGTACAAGCTATTTATTGTCCCTTAAGTCCTCAAGCGAACGCTTACGAGATCCCAGATTACGCTCCAGCGTCTGTGGTGTGGGTGGTGTTCTTCCACGGCGGAACAGAACCGCCAGAGACCTTGTTTTCCGACAAAGATCAAAAACCTATCTTATTTTTCTTTTTTTTGCATACGGCCATGGAAGTGAGTTCATTGAGAATACTTACCAATACTCCATCTCGAATGTCTTCTACGAGCATATCGAATTTAGTTTCGGGTCTAGACTGCTTTTTCTGGTTGCTGATCCTTTTAGAGAACAACAGTCCAAGCTCTTTCTCTACTTCACTGTCATTCAATAATTGCAAAATGTCACGCAGCGGAGAGGAAAAACTAAAGTGTAAAATTAGCTTTGACTGGAGTGAGTTTTGGAACCTGTGGGATGTTCTTGTTTTCATAGTGCAGATCTGGTTTTCTCTGTGTGTTAGTACATATACAGGCTTTGAGTCTCCTCTCCATGGGTTAGACTCCAACACTGAGATGATTCATATACACATGGATAAAAAAGGAGAAAGTAGAACAAACCAACGGTTTCTGCACATCAGACTTCTTCTCTAACTAAATCATCTATCAATAGAGATTGAATCCTGATACAGTGACAATGTTCACCAAAACGATTTGATTCCTTCAAAAGAAAAACAAGGCACTAAAGGAATCAAACTAGTACAGAGTAACAAGCAAACCTCAGAGAACTATGTTCAACAAATATGAACCAATCAGCCAATGAATAGTAAGTATTCCTCATCACCAAGATAACGCAGAAATAGAAACCGATTAGAGGATGTACCGTCATAGCTGGTGGAATCAAACGTCTGCTCTAGCTTCCGACGCATGTCGTAAGCACGTGACGAGACTTGCCTCACAAACTCATCTGAAGTCCCAGGGATCGTACCGTCCAAGTGAAGCGCCTTCTCTACTTCCTCGCTCTCCTCTTCATCGCCACCCTGTTTATCTGATCGTCCTCCTCCACCACCGGCAGACGATTTACAGATAAATAGGTGTCTTCTTCTTGGAATCGAGATTCGTCTTCCGGCGCTGGAAAAGGAGGAGGAAGAACGGTGGGAGGGAAGAGGAAGCAATACTGATCGTGAAGTTGAAACGGAGATCGTAGTCGTTGGAGGGAGTATTATCGAAGGAGAAATAGTTGCTATCGACTCCATTGAATTGAATCAACGAACTTTCTTTCCTTCAATTTTCTCGGCAAAATCAGTGGGAGGAGACGTAAACGACTCAACGTGAAGAGACGAACCTATAAAAACTCGTGGAAGCAAAATAAAACAACTTTGCAGCTTCCATTGATATTTTTTCTTTCGTGGGTCCAACTAATGTTCAAAACCTTCACTATTACCCCGAGGGTTTATGTCCACGAACACAAAACAAATATGTAATGGGAGATTAATGGATACAAATCTCTGAATTAGAATCACGTATATATTACAGATAAAACATAAGCGACATTAATACAAAATAGCATTTCACTTTCACAATTGTTCCAAACAAAGATTTTAGAAACTCACCTAATGATCGTCACGTGTTCACTAACCAGTTATGTCGCTCCAGCTTCAGGAGCAGCTACGCCATTGCTTTCATCATCACCAGGCTCTGCAGATTCTTGATCAGGGAATAGCTCTAACCTCATAGACGGAGCAATGTTATTAACGTGAAGCCATGTTAACTCCCATAAGCTATCTCCACCAAGAGCACTTCTCTGCAACAACACTCCTTTCGTCTTCATCACAAGCAATATGTTCTTGAGAAGCTCTGGCACGGTTTCTTGAAGCTTGTCGCTTTTCTTGCTCCTTACTTTCACTTTCATGTACTTCTCCATCCGTGTTAGAACCCCCAGCCATAGCTTGCAGAAGGTTGATAACTGAGATAGTTCCTGGAGTAGCTGAAGAAACACTTTCGAGAGGAGTTTGATTGCGAGAAGCAACGTGCCTTCCATGTTCCGGTAGTCTTTCTGTGACCCAGAAGCGATCTCGAGCAAGTCATCTAAAACCGTGAAGATTACTTTGTCAAAGCATTGAGACCACATGCTATGAGCTAGATTGATCCCCTCTACTCCGCCCAAACACTTTTGTAATGACTGTAACGCGTGGTTTCGGACATCCTCTCTCTGGTCTAAACACACTTTTCTTAGTCCTTGAACAAGCCTTAGCCACATTTCCCCGAAATCTTGTGACGTCTTCGCAAAATCTTCTTCTCCCATGTTCTCCTTGGCTGTGCGAGCCCATTTAGCCAACTGTTCTAATGAATCTCCCATTAGATCGAGGGCGCGGATAGACCGTTCGGATTGCCCCACACGGGATTCAGCAAACTGTCTTGCAGCGTCAACACAGAGAACATAATTGGCTGGATACAGGTGAGTTCCTTCAGACATTACAAAGGATAAGGCATTAAATCCTGCTTCCGAAGCTTCAGGGTGCCTCGCTGTAACGGAGAGTAACGATGTTATTGTTCTCCATCCCGCCAGAGACCTAATGTGATTAGCATTGGCTTTCACAAGGCGGCTGACGTCAAGAGCTATATCCTGACAATATGCATCGGCAACACGTGCATCCAGTTTCAGCACAAGCTGAAGAGATCTCAAAAGCTCATCAGCTAGGCTTTCTTTATAAGGAAGTAGTCTCTGGCAGATCCGAAGTAAACCAAATATAGCCTTCTGCACTAAATTACAGGGCATCACTGTTGACTGAACAATGGTAGCTATGTGTTCATAGACGCCTTGCCATAGGAGAACGATCCTGTCTCTGTTGTTAAGAGTGATTGCAATTAGCAATTCCAGGCAGAAAACTGCGGTATCCTCATCCTCTGGAGAACTGTTCCCTTTCTGAGGCCTACCTGCAGCCCAAATGAGAGCACGCGCAAGCTGCAGCAAAGATTCAGCTTGTAGAAACTTGCTTTCCGTAAAAATGCTGTCAATGTGACATTTTTGAATTGTTTGAAGTGTTCGTTGATGAGCCGCTAGCTGTTGCTCAGTAGGCTGCGATCTTGGCTCTTCTGTATCAAGTGAAAGAAGCTGACTAAACCTTCCCATCAGCCCGGAAGATCGCCTCGGAGTTCCCATTCCTTGTAGATGAGCTGAAGATAGGGAATTCGCAAGAGGCTTCCCTTGTCCTTGCTCAGATGAAAGTTCTGATTCATCAGCTGCATCAGTGGCTACACGAGGTGGCAGAAGTCCAAGTTTATGCAGCCGTAAGATGCAGTCCAATATGTTCCTCCAACCCGTACGAATATAATCTCCATATTTGTTTGCAATGGTAAATATAGTGATAGTTGCCATCCTTGCTTTTGGGTCATCACCAAATGCTAGAACCGGTTCATCAACAGAAGATGGGTTCAACAGTGTTGTGAATTTGCAGAGCGACACAACCAGATCATCAAGCACATCTTCCAGATGATGACAAGCAGAAATTTTAGCAATAGCCAAGAATCCATCAATGCATGTCTGGTAGACATCTTCATGTTCTGCATGGTCAAAAACGACTGATATGGCAGCAATAGTTGGGCCTGACATGATAGCAAACATATCGTGGTCAAGATAAGCCCTCGAATCAGCCAAAATATACGGAGCGGTTTTCTTGGATTTATGCATCAAATCAATCCAACGGCTGGGAGTCATTTCAGGAAAGCCTGAACCTTGTTCTGGAGTAGTCCGGATCTCATTGTTGCAGATAGAGTGATAAAGTTCAGACAAAAATTCTCGAGGTAGATCATTTCCTCCATTGATATGCCTATTGTTGCGAATAAAATCCTCTTCTGTCATCTTTTTCTTTACTTGAACGTTGTGTTGATCAGTGTTGAGCATGATAATAGAGTATGATAACACAAGAGCAGCATCCTTGTTAGCAAGAATCTCAGGAGACTGCATATAGTATCTTTCAGAGAACGCTTCAAGAACCCTCTGTATTTTCTGAGATTCTCCAGGCAACCTGAAAGTTTCCAAGAAGAGTCGGAGTGCAGTATCCAAATTCATGTACTGGAAATCGAAAGTCCCAGCAAACTCATTGAGAACCTGAACACAAAACTCGTCGTGATTCCCAAGAAAATCCCCCACAAGGTTCTTATCAAGCCCAGCAGTATATCTGAAAAAGCAAGCTACACTCTGGGGATCAAGTTTGTCAGGCAAAAGATGTGTCCCTTGGAGAAACTCTAACCCCTTCTTTGGATCCCTGTTAAAATGATCTGCTCCAATCATTAACCTTCTCTTGATATATTTTCTCCTGCGGACAAATGAAACCCAGTGATTTGGATCACTGTAATTGTCACACTTAACCATCCAGAAAGGCGTGTACTCATCAAGATGGACAGGCCCTAAGTCTAAACCAGTCAATCCATTACTTATCCTCTCGGCCATTCCTTGAATAACAGCAATTAAGCCATCCAGCGCAAGAATGTGCATTGCGGACAAAGGACTGTTCACAGGAAATGTGCTCTTCGATATTAGATTAGATAGCTCCTCAAACACGTTGCTGCAAGTTATATCACAGTCGAGATTGGCATACATCTCCACCATAAAACTCTTCTGCCTACAGAAGTTCACAAGGGCTTCCATAGCAACCTCTTGCTGCTGATACGAGGGCCCATATTTTCCTTGCGCAAGCCTCAGAATTACACAGGAAAAGAATGCCTCAAGCTGCAGTTTGAGCTCAGTACGTAGATGTTGATACAGATTGAGAACAATGCTGCAAACCATCGAAAGAATAAGGGGGCTCATCGACAAGCCGAACTGCATCAGATTACGAAATAACTCATCTTGAATTAGGCTTAACAATCTTGGGTGATGGCGGATGGACGCTCCACCCAATTCAATGGCTGAGTTGATCATGTTCAACGCAAAGAGAGGCACATCTTCATCAAATGATATGGTATTTGCTCGGGCGCCCATCCCAACATGTTCCACCATATTTAACAAAGAGCATAAAAAGTGAAATATTTCCACCATACTTGGAACTCCGTATGGCTCTGTCATTATATGCAAATCGTACGGAGAAGCCGGCTTTCTGCTTCCAGGCCCAGCCGGCCCATCATCCATCAAACTTTGAGCACCCGATGCAAAAGTTGTCACAGAAGTTTCAGTATCATACTCGGAATTAGCATTTCCATCCTCCACTGGTTTAGTCACAATGGCATAATCATTGTCTACTCCAGCGTTCTGCGATCAAGCAAAACACCATCACTAACGTATATAAATGAAACAACAGAAGAAGGCATAAGAACTCACTGTCCGTTTGGGAAATTCTTTTCCTAGTAGTGATTTTTGAAGTCCTAAAATAGGTTGCAGACGTATATTTAGATAGAAAATCAATTATCCTATGTAATTTCGTTGTGAAGAAACCAAGCTATTATCATGTCATGTTCTGCTTTCATCTCTTAGCATCCTACAAGTAACGTGTATTTCAAATTGACCTGAAATCAACCAAAAAGAAAATAACAAGAACCCAATACCATACCTCTTGATTGACGCTTTCAGATCTGTTGACAAGGCTAGTTTCCGTTCTGTCAACATCTGGGAGATGGGAGAAGATACACCTCACTAGTTCATGCATCGTGTGGCGAGCTACACGTTGCAATAACTCACCTTTCATTCCTGATTGGTGGACAACACGAAAACAAGTGTTGAGGACAGTGCATACATGCTGGTTGCTTAGCATAACTGACGCCCTGTTTTTCATACACGCCAGAAGAACCTGAAGTATCTTCATTAGCACAACCTCTTCTGACGCAGGATCCGTCACCTCAAAACGGCAGCTAGTCACAGAATCAACTATCATGTGCATGGCGTCTTCAATGTTTGTAGTATTCTGATCAATCACATTCAGGCTTAGGACCTTGTAAACTGATGACAAAGCAATGCTGGTTATCGGCGCTCCGGTCTCATCAGAGCGTATCACATCTAGAAAGGGCTGAAGATAGAGCATGGGACTTATCGTATGCCAAGGCTGGTTCCATGAGAACAACTGTTTCCTAAGAGCTTTAAGTGACTGGATCAACGAGTGCTCTAGTTGATCATCACCAGACGTGTATCGACCTCCCCATCTTACGTTTCTTCTCATAATGGCCAAAACAGCGGCGATCTCGGTGTCGATCATGCATGCTAAAGTGGTTGTATTGCTTGACTCACTGCTCTCGAAGTCCTCAGGCTCTTCCTCAATGGCATTGATTCCAGAATGCAACTTAAGGCGACCCATTCTAGCAGAGCCCCAAGGCACTTATCTTTCTGGAAAATACCCTTCAAAAATAGAAGGCAAACTCAATCATTACTCGTAGAAGTAAATAAATAAAGAAAGTAAGACTTATACTAAAAGTGTTGTTATAAACAGATCAAAGCAAAATCTCACACACTCACAGTATACATTCCAGAAGCGAGCAAACTTTAAACTAACTGACCAGTGACAGTTCATGAATCCATATGATATTTTCAAAATCCCATCAAAAACCATAGAACTCGAAAACAAGTCTCACTAAATCTCGGAGTTATAAGCAGAAACCTCCATCAATGCGAATCGAAAACACACGAAGAATACGTTCGATGCTTAGATGAAATCAAGTTCAAAACAAATAGGGATAATAACTTCTGACTTCAATTCTAGATTCTACGGACATCAATGCACGACGAGGGAACGATACAAACAATAGTATTCGAAGAAGAAGAAGAGAGATCTGTGGATTTACTTACTATTTCTGCAGCGATCCAGAGATCTATCGGCGGGCTCTAACGCCGAGAAACAGAAATGCAATTGAGGAAAGCACGATCGGGGATACACACAATCTCGGGGGAGGAGCAAAGCCGAGAAGAAAGAGAAGAAAAAGAAGTAAAGTAAAAGGTGTAATTTACGGAAACACCCCTATTACGGCCAGATTATTTATTTTCAGGTTTAAGGGTCTGTAATTTCACTATATTGATACTTTAGGACCCTCAAATATCTGAATCTGTTCCATGACCCTTATGTAAATGGGCTACTATTTTGGTGGGCCTATAGCAGGCTTATTGTTGTAATAACCGATTTTATTCATGATTATTCAACCTAAATGCACGGCTCCTATATAAATTGCTTTGTTTTTAGTATTAACAACTTTTGTCATTTTCATAAAAATCAATATTAGAAAGTGTATGTTACAGCCAACTGTAACACTAGTATAGTTTTATATATATATGCCGCACAACAGTTGAATGGTTCTTTTTCTTTGATGTTGTTGAGGTGGTTGCCGTTGCGTGCGCCTCCGGATAGTGGGAGACAATACTTTTGATGAATTTCATATCCCAAAAAAATGATTAGATCTTAATTAAGTTGAAGTTGTCCTACATAACCTATGTAAGGAAATAGTATACAATAAACTTTTTTATATCTCAACATATTTAATCATAAGGTATATGGAGACTTCTTGCTTTGTTTGATTAGGTATTCTTGCACCCGAAGGACATGTCTCTTTCGTGTTTAATCAGTGTCAAAAAGATTGAACAACCATTTAATAAAATATAGTATGCTATGTTACCAATCATGGTGATGATTCATCTGATGCGTGACATAAATATCTAAATACATAGCTACTAGATACATGAGTTTGTGGACGAAAGTTGTTAGGTATTTTTGTGTGATTAGTGATCATGGAAGAGACTTCTGTTTTTTTTTTCAATTGATATACATCCAGGTATTTGGTATCTGAAAATGAAATTGAATACCAAACAAATATTCAATTGTACATCCACCCCTAGATTTATATATTTAATTTTTAAAAATAATACTATAGACTATGGCGTTTCCAGTTGGCAATGTTTGCTAAGGTCTACACACGTTCAAATATTTGGTTGGTAAGTATCTGCTTCTTGAATTTCTTATATTAACTTGTGTGATGTATTTGGTATCCACGTAACTGCACCAGCTTCTGTTTTAAGAACTGTTCAAAATTACATGTAGATTAATCGTGTGTATTCTAGTTATAAATAACATCTAGATCGTATTTAGGATCATGTCAATTACATGAATGAACTCAATTTGGTTCTCTTTCAGTTTCGTTTTTTTTTCTTTTTTTAATAGAATAATAAACCAAACTATTAGAGATTTGAAGTTAGTGTACATTCGTTTCGTATAATTCGAGTATATCAACTTTGACGAGAAAAAGAATTCGAGTTGTCATCAAATAAAGTTTTTATTCCAGTGGTTCAAGTAGACAGTATAGCTCCAACTCGAAAGCTATTCATAATATAAGAAATTTAATTATGGTGACATCATGTAAATGTATACATTTTGGCGTTCATAGGGGCATCTCCATCTCAACTTTATTT
>JABAYD010016717.1:0-17255 GCA_014822095.1 Diplotaxis tenuifolia
CATCCAACCCAAATCCGTCGATCAGTCCCATAAGCCCCCTTGGGTTGGAGGTCTCGATCACAGCAGAAAGGTCAACCATGTCCCTCATTTTCCTTGCTTTGTTAAGAGCTCGATGTTCCGCCGGGGTAAAGAGGTTCGATCTTTTCTTTCCTGGCTTGGCTTCGTACCGGAACTCCTTCTTCCAATTAGCTACCCAAGAAACAGTTTGAGTAAGGGTCGACACAATAATATACAATAGGAAAAGTGCGACTTTGTACCTTGGTTGATGTGATCGAGCCAACGCCTTCTCTCCTTGTTGATATCGGGCCACCTGGTATAGATCCGCTCGGATATCTTTCGGGCGTCTGAGAGGAACGATGGCGGGACGACAGCGTCGGTCAGATAAAATTTGGATGTGCAACTGCATGAGAAAAAGAAAACGGTTAGAATAAAACACGAAGTAGCACTAATTGAAGCGAGCTAACTACCGGCATCGGTGGTCCAATAAATCCTGAAATCATCATCAGGAGGGTCGATGAAGGCGAACTGATCTAACTTAACGTAGAAGTAGGAGCGTTGCCAGTCCTGAGTTTTGTCCGGATGGCCGGTGATGATAATGGAGCTATGCCTCATCCTGACTGAAACGTGACCGCGACTATCTGTATCTCTTATGCGAGACAACATCGTCAGCTGCTCGAACGAGTAGACGCACATAGATATACCGACCTCCGCCGCCAAAACCATGAGCGCAACCATGATGCGATACGCCCCGTTCACCATCTGACTTAATCGCGAGATTTCGACGGGACACATACGACGTTAGGAGGCGAGGTAACGGAAACCACAGCCTAGTATGATCCCCGAAGCATGACTCATAAACACACTGATACCCGACTGGAGGATACCATGGACACTGATCCTCAGTTGGAATCAAATAAGTGACGCCCACCACATTGCGAGCTACGAGCAACGCCTCCACTGAATCTACAGTCGACCAAGTCTTTTCCGTATTCTCCCATGACTGTGCATCAGCAGGGCGGAGCAGCTCTTGAGCGATCGCGGACTTCCGCTCAAATACTTCCATGCTGTCATAACGCGTCGGAACTTTGGGAAGGCATTATTTCTCTGCCGAACCTACGTTAGCTCGTCTCGTTCGAGCGGCGTGAGGTCGTCTGGTATCAGAAGGGGGATATTGGGTGCGAACTCCAGACTCACTCCTAGAAGGCGATGGCGACCTGCGGCGCGTCACCAGAGGGATATTCATTATCTCTGCTGCCGCGTTTCCGTCATCGTCGCCCCTCTCTAGCGAATTTCTGATCGCTAGACTAAACTCATCCAGCGGTTCGCCAGTCATCGCATCCCTCGCCGGACTCGGCGAAGTTGCGATGTGTTTCTGCTTTTCCTCGCGGGTCAGTCGTTGCTTCGGAAGCATGTCGAACAACCAACACTATATATTTTACAATTTACAATCTAGAGAGAGAAAGTATAGAGAAGGGAGAGCGGAGGTACCTGAATAGCGAGGAAGTGGTGAGAATGAAGAAGTGAGGCACATTTATAGGAGAAGAAGGGGCACGACTCCCAGAGTCATTAATTAGGTCTACGAAAGCCTAATTGGGACTAATTTGCTCGCGGCTGTTCATATTCCGACCTAAAGGGGCCTCAACTCCTAAAAACCGTCCATCTTCCCGCGACCGTTCGTATTCTCACCATGCGAAGAAGCAAGTTAGGGGAGTGACCAGCTAACAACTCAGTGGACACAGGTTATCGAGCTAACAACTCAGTGGACACAGCTTATCGAGCTAAAGACTCAGTGGACATAACTTATCGAGCTAACGACTCAGTGGACACAACTTATCAAGCTAACAACTCAGTGGACACAGCTTATCGAGCTAACAACTCAGCAGGCATATCTCCAACCGTATTCCGAGCTAACGACCAGGCGAACATGTCCGTACCCAAGCAGCGACCTAACGACGCAACAGACTCCATGAGCTGCTGGACGGAAAGACGTTAGATCGCACCGGTCGACCTAATTATTCATTGGACCAAATCAACGAAATCCGCCCCAACTTAAGGCGTAACACGGCAACGGATCTGGGGGACTTACTGTAGGAGGTGGAATACTCCCCCTCCATAAGGTCCATCGAATAGTTAGTTCGGCCCAACCGGGCTCTGGCCCAACAAGGCGAATACTCTCTAATCAGCCACTAGACAAGTTTAACTCGGTAATCCCCCCCCGATTAGCCGAGCTAACGACGTTTAGCTAAGGTTCTCGTCTTAGCGGGCCGGCCAAGGCCCATTCGGCGAAAGGCCCTCCGTACACGCAACCTCATCGCTAGGTTAAGGAGGCACGGCTATAAAAGGAAGAGAGAGGAGAACGAGAAAAGGATCCGAAATCATCTTCACTCACAAGGCGGCTAGAATTAAGGTTTATACTCTTTGTACTTTCTTCCGACTTGTACGACACGGCTAAGCTCCCTAAGCGATGCCGCGCCTCGTTTCTCATTTCCTCTTTTGTAATGCGAACTCTTTCTCAATAAACGCCTATTTTCGCCATTTATAGTATAACCTCCTTTGCACGTCCCACTGACGAGTTCCGTCACCTAAAATTATTGATAAGAGACCTAACTCGGTACGAACATATCCCACATATAAAACTTGCAGGTTTAGGACGAAACACCGTTCAAGAGAGTGGAAACACAGGAAAGTCAAGGCTCAGACACATAAACTTTCTTCATTATAATATCTTAGTCGAGAGCATGTGGGACACAAATATGAGTCCACAGGCTGAAATGATCTCAAGATGATAAATGGCTTTAATATTTATCAGCTTATTTTTAACCTTAGCTGAATTGCTCTACAGTTATGTGCTCCATATGCGAGACCAGAGTCACTATGGTTAGAGAAAAAGCTATGCTATGCTTTTCTTACTTTCAACAAAACTGCTTCTAATCAGTTCACAACAGTTATAATCCATTGGCATTCAAATGTATGATACATAGGATAATGATAGCTAGGAATTGAGTCACTTGCTTTCTTTGAAGCTTATTAAGAAGCATTAGTTTGTGCTCTATTTTTTTAAAATAGTCATTAGCAGTATGGATCAATCACCAGCAGCAACTATTGTGAAGCTGACTGAGCATACCACATCAACAAAGGAAACTTCATGGTATCCTCATCTTAGCAGTCTTCTTGCTGCAGTAGGTGGAACCGTAGGCAGATCCATTCCAGTACACACCACACTAACATCAGTTAATTAGCATTCACATTGGAAGCCAGGTCTTCAATTTTGCGCGGAAAAAAACTCTCAATGAGATAGTGAGAACTTATGGGTACAATACACTTAAAGCCAAATACATAATGGAATATGATTGGTATTACTTTTAATGTAACTGATCTCTGTGTATATATTCAACTAAGAGATGGCAACTAATTACAAGGAAATATAACTAACAAGCTGAGAATGATGCTCAAGTATCTGAGGATAATTCCGGCAACTTCTATGTACCTAGACATCAACAATCACCAGTCTTCCTGTTAAAGAACTCTTAACATTTAGTCATAAACTATAACACCAGATATGCCATGAAAAGAATCTCGTGGTAGCAGAAAGCATTTTAAGTTTTCTCTTTTTACAGTCATTTGGTCATGTTTACGATATACTCTGAGTGTGGAGGAAAAAGAAACATGAAGTATACATTTTCCTTTGTAATGGAAATTCCAATACAAAGACAGAATATACAACGCCTCATTGGAACAAAAACTTCTTCCAAAATAGAATAATTTGGGTGTGGAATTATTATGAAGTGTGCCTTAAGAATACAAATTCATTACTGCATGAATTTCAATAGCTCCCCACAGTAAGTAAAGAACCATGAGTACTACTGATCAGAGAACCTACACTTAACCCATACTATGGAGCTAGACATTTGATTGTACCTGCAAAAGCCAGATGCAAATAAGATCGGTTAAGTTAATTTTATATCATAACAAACAAGGAGAACTCTAAATTAGAGACATTTAAAGCCAGTACAAAGTTTGTAATTTAATTTCACCACAACTGTAATAGTTAAAACAATGAAGAACATTAAAGCAAAAAGAAAAACCCAGCGTAAACGGGTTTTCTAACTTTCAAATTGAGACTACATTTATCATGTTATATATATGCTCGAGAAGCATCACCATGTTATACTTCACTTCTTACATGACACATAATCATAGAATACTTTCTATACACCATTAACAGAAAAATATTATGAGATAATAGAATTAAATATAAAGATATTTACAATAAGATAATAGATTTTATTTAATCTATAAATATAATTACACTTAAATTATTCAGTCAAATACTTTTTAAATAGTACTAATAACTAATATTATTTTTCATTATGTTTTCCAAATATAAGATAATTTTCAATTATAATGATTTAATAATTCTCTTTTTCATTATTTAAATTTATTTTTTGTAAAATAAAATATATAATAATAGAATTACCAAGAAATTCAATATATATATATATATATATATTATAAGTAAAAAAAATAATTTATAAATGTTTTTTTAACTTGAATCTTCTTGAAGTAAATATACTATTATTTACTTAACCTTTAGATTTTCTATTATGCCAAATTGAAACAAAAATAATAAGAATATATATATATATATATATATATATATATGTTAAGAATCATTTTTGCTAATTTTGTACTTTCTAGAAAATAGAGAATAATGAAAGTTATTATCATTTTTATTCAAACCAAAAATATTTATTAAAAATAAAAATATGTTCTCAGAATTGTTCATTATTTGTTTCCTTATAATATCATTCTCAATCTATAATGAGTTTTAAATACTTTATGAAATTAATATATATTTATAAGTGTTTATTATATTTCCCGCCCGTAGGGCGGACCGATCCTAGTATATATATAAACATATTATATATATCATTAAATAATTTCAATATTTTTGATTTAAGGAAAGAAAGGAGAAGCTTTTTGGTGGATTACTAATTAACTTTATGGTTAATTTAATTAAAATTATAATATATGTTTAAATTAGGTGACTTTTCCATGCTTATGCACGGATATAAATATTTATTAAATAAATATTATAAAATTCTTAAGATTATATTAAATTATAATTATTTTATAATTTATATGTATGACTTATTTCAAATAATTTTATAATTTCTATTAGTTATGTACTTTCAATACATAATATCGACTCAATTTTTTATTATTTGGATATAATATTATTATTTCTAAGTTTAACTATAGTATTTTTTTATTTTTTTTTTCATTATGAATTTTGATTTTGGGCCTAAAAGATTCAGATTATTTAAGTTACTCATTATGTTGGTTATATTTAGTTACACTTCTTAAAATCCAGACACAGTTACTTTTTTTTACAACAATATACTAAACCAAGAAGCTAGACTTCCGATTTGAAAAACATTAGTGGAGGTATAGAATCAACATAGAAAATAGCTGAAAGAGAACTCTTTGCATCATGTGCGAGCTTGAACCATCCACATTACAAACTCTTGAGTCATCCAAAGATTGCCAATTATAAGCCGACACGGCTCCATGTTGGATTTGCATCAAAACATGTGCTTCAGTCCACAGAGCCTCTTCCACTTCTGCCATATTAAGAATTTCTTGAGGATTACCATTCTTATTCTCATAAATTTTGTCATTTCTATTTTCCAAATATGCCATAAAATCAAAGGAAAATTACTAAAGTCATCATCTTTTAGCGTCCTCCAAAAAAGATAGTCCATATTAGTAAAACCGAAATGGCCGGAAAAATGCCTAATGGGGAAAGAATCCTAGATAAAGTGCACGTTTGTAATACTGGTGGAAATTCAAAAACTACATGATTAGCCAACTCCTCATCTGGCCCACAAATACTGCACCTTAAGTCACAATCAATCCCCCGAGTCCTAATGTTTTTCGCTACTGGTAACGTACCAGACAAAACTTGCCTTACAAAATATTTCAGTTTCGGAGAGCACTCTAACTTCAAAGAGAAAGCCAGTATGAGTTTAATAGTTGGTTCAAAGATGACCATCCCTTGATCCCTATATGGATATAAAGTCTCTGTATGGAAGCCTGACTTAAATGTATACTTACCAGAATCTGTGAACATCCACTCATAAGAATCCAATCTTTGTGTCCTACTAACCGCCATACCTTGGATCAATTGAACATCGTCTGGATGGAAATTTGCATTAAGAAAATCAACTTTCCAAGACAAATCCACCGGGTCAATAAAATGTTCGATTATTAAAGAATGATCCAAAATTTGAGACTGAGATTTTGATATTGCTAACCTCGGGCAAGGAGCGGGTTTCTAGAGATCATTCCATACAGAATAGATCGCCTATTTTCCACTCTTTTGATTAGCCCTTTTCTAACCAGGGATCGAGGTGAAGATATGCTCCTTCATCCATAGGATGATGAATATGATATGTGTTCCTCGAGAAGATGAGATTTTCGGAAAATCTCTCTTTGAAAACCTTTGAAAATAAGCAATCTGGTTTTTCTATTAGACGCCAGAGTTGCTTAAACAGTAATCAGTATTAAAGTCTTGTTTATCCCGAAAAATTAGTCATCCCTCATCTTTAGGCATACATACTTTGTCCCATGAATACCAATGAATACCGATAAATATTTTTTTTGTTCTCATGTCCACCCCACCAAAAATATGCAAGGGTACTCGTAATTTTCTTTGTTACCCATTTAGGAAGTCTATAGCAAGACATCACACGTGTTGGCTTCGCTGAGGCCACTGATTTAATCAAAACTTCCTTTCCTCCTCTAGTAAGAAAACAAATTGTCCAACTATTCACCGTGTTATTAATTCTCTCATTTAGGAACCCAAAAATCTATATTTTTTAGCCACCTAAACTTTCAGGGATACTAAGATAATTACCATCCCACCCAATTGTGTATTGCCTAAGAGATTTTGGATCTCCAGCCGCTTCTCCACAACTTTGTATCCAAACTGAATGGAAGATTTTGAAAAAAAAAATTGATTTGCTGTTCAGAGACTTTCTCGTACTGTTGTAGCAGTTTTAAAATAGCTCCACCTTCTTCTATTGTACCCCTGCAGAAAAACAAACTATCATCCGTAAATAATAAATGAGAAATCGCACGACTACCTCGTGCGATTTTTAAACCGGTCAGACGTTTTCCTCTTTCTTCTTTACGAATATTGGCAATAAAAGACTCCGTACATAAAATAAATAAATAATAAATAAGAAGAAAGAAGGTCTCCTTGACGTAATCCCCATCCCGAAATGATATGACCTGTCGCCCATTTAATAAGACCTTACAGTTAACTGAAGAGATACATTTTATAACAAACATCACCCACTCCTTAGAGAATCCCATCTTTAAAATTAGTCTTCGCAGAAAAGGCCACTCTATCCTATCATACGCCTTAATCATGTCCGTCTAAATTGTCAAAAAAAAATGATCCTTATAGGAGTTGGAGTTGTTAGTACGTAAACATGGAGCATCTCCTTAGCAATAAGGATATTATCCTAGATTAATCGTCCTGAGATAAAATCCGTCTGAGTCTCTGAAATCAGATTTGGTAATAAGCCTTCCAGTCTCTTACATAATACCTTTGAAATTATTTTGTAACCAATATTACATAGGCTTATGGGTCTCAACTCAGTCATCCTATTTGGCCTCACTGTCTTTGGGATAAGAAAAATATTTTCATACTTAATATAGCATCGAGAATTCCATGTGAAAGAAAAACTTTCATCATTGCTACCACATCCTCCTTAATTATCGACCAGGATTGTGGATGAAAAAAATGCAGTCATACCATCATGTCCAAGAGCCTTCTCTGGATGCATCATAAGAGGGCAGTTCTCACTTCTTCTTCTGAGAGGTAAGGAACATATCAGAGTCAAAATTTATCCAAACGTCATTTTCATAATAAACCAATAATCTTATTCTGAATACATCTTTGTTTTATTAAAGTATGATAGAATTTTGTATTCTATCCCCACATGTATGCCACATGGTCCGACTTTTCTGTTCTCAATATTGTTTATCATCAAGATATGCCTCTTTTAGTTTTTGAGAGACCTCCAAAACTTCTTCATTTGACTTTCTAAAGTCATTCTGAATTTCCTCCTAAGCCTTTTGTAGCTTATTTTAGGTAAAAAAATATATGAGAATTAGTTTAAATAATCTTCCTTGTTACTAATTATTTTTTAAAATTAAATACTTTTAATCAAATATTTTTTTACTTTTAAAATCTTTCCTTGTTACTATTTATATGCTTTAGTAAAAAAAGAAAGTTAAAAAGTTAATAACAATTTTATTCAAAAAAGGAAACATAAATAATTATCATTAATGAAAATCAAAATAAATTTTTTGTTCATTAAAAATATGTATATTATCAACCATCATGAAAATTAATGTGAGCTTAACACGTAGCATACTGACTTCTAAAATAATATTATAGAGATATAGCAAAATATATATTTCTTTAATTTTCTTAAGAAGTATTCTATTGATACAGGGCATAGCTCATATATTGTAATGCTTCTTAACTACTCTCTCCATTCTCTTTTAATTCTCTCCATTCTCTTTTAATTGAAGTTTTAGGGATTTTTTTTGTTTTGTTAAATTTGTCATTTCCGAAATTTTAGGCAAAAAAATGACAAAAAAAAATACTCTTCTTACCCTTTAATAGGAGCTGTCGTACTAGTGCTTGCGAATGAATTAATTGTTCTGGAAATCTGATGTAAACATCCAGATTCTTGAGTCCAACAGAAACTTTATTGACACCTTGATCTCCTTCAAGAACTCTTCTTTCAATGGTACGTTCATTTATGGAGCTCCGGAGATCCCTCTAAGGCAGGAGGTGTGGCAAAAACTCAGTGTTATCTCAGCTGCTAGAGACTCGCCTTGGTTTCTAACTGGGGATTTCAACGAGATTATCTCCAATTCAGAGAAAACAGGCCGGAAGGAGAGGCCAGAAAGCTCATTCTCCAATTTCAGATCGTTCCTCTCTTCATGCGACTTGTTTGATATCAAACACTCTGGAAACTTCCTCTCCTGGAGAGGTCAACGACACACACATTTGGTGCACTGTAGATTGGATAGAGCTCTTGCAAATTCATCTTGGTCTGATTTGTTTCCAAACGGCAGGGCTCAGTATCTACAATTCGAAAGCTCGGACCACAGGCCTCTGATCTCAACCTTTGACTCAAAAAGAAAGAAACCACAAAGATTATTCAGATATGATCGAAGGCTTAGAGACAATGAGAAGGTTAAAGCTCTTATTGATAAAACCTGGAAAGAATTGTCTAACCTTTCCATTGTGGAGAGGATCTCACGATGCAGACATGCCATCGCTCTCTGGAGCCGCACTCACTACATCAACAGTCAGAAGACTATAGTCTCTCTGAAAGAACAACTGGATCTCGCCATGACAGACCAGATTGGAGATGAAGCTCACATTTCCTCACTCAATCTCAGACTCATCCAGGCTTATAAGGCTGAGGAGGACTACTGGAAACAGAGAAGTAGACAGTTATGGCTTGCTCTGGGTGACCGGAATACTGGATACTTCCATGCCTCAACAAAATCTAGAAGAGCACGGAACAGCATCACAGTCATCGAAGACTCTGAAGGAATACCTGTTTATGAAGATGATAAGATTGTCTCTGTGATTGCTGCATACTTCAACAACATCTTCACTTCAACGAACCCTCCTTGTGCTGAGGTCATTGCTAAAGTGTTGTCCCCTTGTATTTCGGATGCAACCAATGCGAAGCTCATTATGACTCCTACGGCTGCTGAAATCAAAGAAGCCTTATTTGCAATCCACCCAGACAAGGTTCCCGGCCCTGATGGCTTCTCAGCAAGTTTCTTCCAAACAAATTGAGATGTTGTTGGCCCTGCCATAACAAAAGAGATTCAGAACTTCTTCTTGAGTGAAAACATTCCTTTTGTTGTCAACTCTACTCACATTAGATTGATCCCTAAAGTCACAGCTCCTAAATGTGTTTCGGATTTACCTATTGCTCTTTGTAACGTCTATTACAAAGTAATCTCGAAACTACTTTCTCTACGACTTAAACCGGTTTTACAAGACGGCATTTCTGAGAACCAGTCAGCGTTCGTACCTGGTAGGGCTATCTCAGACAACGTCTTAATTACTCATGAAGTCCTCCACTACCTCAAGTCTTCTGGAGCTACAAAGCATTGCTACATGGCAGTAAAAACTGATATTAGTAAGGCGTATGATAGCCTCGAATGGTCTTTTATCAGTGAAGTTATGGAGAGAATGGGATTTCATTCTACCTGGATTAACTGGATTATCCAATGTATATCCACAGTCTCCTATTTGTTCCTGATCAACAATGAGGCTGTTGGCAACATTTCTCCACAGCGTGGGATCCGTCAAGGGGATCCGCTCTCCCCTTACTTATTTATCCTCTGTGGGGAAGTGTTTTCGGGCCTCTGTAAAAAAGCACAGGAATCAGAGAATCTTCCAGGTGTGGGGGTTGCTAGAAACTGCCCTAAGCTCAATCACCTGTTGTTTGCTGATGACACGATGTTTTTTACCAAGTCAGACACACACAGCTGCTCTAGTCTCATGTCTATCCTCCAGCAGTACGGAGAATCCTCTGGTCAGCAGATTAATGTTCTCAAATCCTCTTATATCTTTCTCTGCAAAGACACCACCTGAGGTGAGGGCTCGGGTGAAAGTGGAGTTAGGAATAGAGAAAGAAGGAGGAGTAGGTAAGTACCTGGGGTTACCTGAACATTTTGGTAGGAAGAAGAGAGATCTTTTAGCCTCCATCGTTGATAGAATGAAACAGAAAGCACTCAGCTGGAACACAAGATTTCTATCTAAGGCCGGAAAAGCAACTATGTTACAATCTGTCCTATCTCCCATTCCCACCTTTGCTATGACTTGCTTCCAGCTCCCTGCAGGTTTATGTAAGCAAATACAGTCTATTTTGACACGTTTTTGGTGGGATGACAAAGACGGTGAAAAAAAGATTTCTTGGGTTGCTTGGGACACACTTACTTTGCCTAAACATCTTCGGGGTGTTGGTTTCACAGATGTGCAGCTCTTCAACCAAGCACTCCTTGCGAAGATTGCTTGGAGACTGCTCAATAATCCAAATTGTCTCCTCTCACGCATACTCTTGGGCAAGTACTGTCACAAATCCTCCTTCCTCAAGATTAAATCTACCACTGCTTCATCACATGGTTGGAAGGGGATCATCTGGGGGCGAGACCTACTGCTTACGCACCTGGGAAAATTCATTGGCAATGGTGAGTCAACTAAGATCTGGGAGGATAATTGGATCAACACAAAATCAGACTTAAAACCTTTTGGCCCTGTTCACCAAAAGGATCAAGATCTTCTTGTTGCGGATCTCCTCTCTAGAGAAACTAAAGAATGGAATATAACAATGTTAGATGACTTGCTACCTGACCTGAAGAGCCACATACTCCTCCTCCGACCAAGCATAGTGGATAAAGCTGACTCCTTTATCTGGACACAGCACAAAACGGGGGTTTATTCAGCAAAATCAGGCTATCAGTCCACACAAGTTTCCAAAATCCAATCGACTATCTTACTCTTGGATGGGGAGAGCTAGAACTGGCAAAAGAATATTTGGCTGCCACCATTGGCTCCAAAACTTAAAATCTTTCTCTGGAAATGCGCAAGGAATGTATTGGGTACTGGAGATATTCTATTGCGTAGAGGTATCTCCCATAACTCTATTTCCTTGAGATGTGGTTCACCTGAGACTCTCCTACATGTCTTGTTCCATTGCCCCTTCGTGGTCGATATCTGAGATCTGATTCCCTGGGCCTTGCCTTTTGATTCGGTACAATGCTCCTCTTTCAGACAGGAACTACAGGACTCTCATCGGCGTGTCACACTACCCCCGATAGGAATTACTACAAACATTTTTCCTTGGGTTTGCTGGGGGATTTGGACTTCACGTAATCAACTAATCTTTGAGAATCGCTCCCCGACGCAATTACAGGTCTTCGTAAAAGCTATTACCTCTTGTAAGGAGTGGGAGATGGCTCAATTGATCCTGCCCCCTCCTAAGTCCAGGATCGTCCAAACTCATCTCTCGCTGCCGCAGTTGGTAGATCATGCGACCTCAATTTCATGCTATACAGATGCTTCGTGGAGTCGTGATCATATGGCGGCGGGATTGGCTTGGGTTTTCTTCGACAACAATCAGATCGAAATCTCTCGGGGATCTAGCTTTCAGACCTCTGTCTCTTCTCCACTCATGGCTGAAGCCTTAGCGATCCGTCACGCCCTCCTTCATACACCTCCTCCACCTTACAACCATATCTGGCTCCGATCAGATTCTCAAGGGCTTGTTCAAGCCATCAATACGAAACAGCAATCGATAGAGCTCTTTGGTGTTCTAGCGGATGTTGAATCGATCGTCTCTTCTTCATCGTTCTCATTTTCCTTTTCGTTTATTTCTCGCCGGTTTAATGGGCTCGCAGATTCTATCGCCAAACAGTGTCTCTTTGTAAACCTTGTGGATTTGGGCCCTTAAAAGCCCATTCTCCTTTATCTATATTAGTATGTTTGTTGATAAAAAATAATTAATTGTAAATAAAGGTTATAGTAGACATTGTGTTATTCTTCTAAAACGATGTGCAAATGTTTGAAACGTCAATTAAAACAGAACAGAGGGAGTAGTAATATATAAGGGATGCATATTACAATTTTTCTTCACGAAATAAAAGGCAATTTTTATTTTATTTTGTATGATTGATAACAAAATACAACTTTGAAGCTGCGAAAAACACTATATTGAATCTCACACAACCACGTTTTTGAGTATTCATAATATTTTTAGAACATAAAGTTCAAAGTGTAAAGTCTTATAAAATATAAATATAGACATTAGTTGAGAAAAAGTTTATAGAAAATGGCGCAATCAATATAACTTTTAACATGATAGTTCAAACGCGAAAAATATTTTCGTAAATAATAATGAAAATTTATATGTGATAAAGTTTTTCATCAAAATATAGATGCTTATTATAGTGATAGACTTTTGAAAGCACTCATATATTAAAAATGTTGTTGAAAAAATCTTTATACAAATATTTTTGATTGATTAATAATTAATTATAAGTTTTTGATATTTTATTTTACGATATAAATATTATTTCTTGATAACAACAATATATATATATATATATATATATAAGAATTATGTTATTTTGAAAAAACACTAAGTTTTTATGTTCATATTAGTTTATAATCCATTAACTAAAATAAGATATAGTCTAATATTATTAGTTTTGAATTCATATTAATATTTAATTATAATTTTTTATATTGATATTTTTAATAGAAAATATTATTTAAGATAACAACAAAAATATTTAGAAATTATCTTTTTCCAAAACAGTATGTTTTTATTTTGGAAACTTTTATCATTAATTTATAATCCATTAGTTGATATAAGATATAATCTAATATTATTAAGATTAAATTCGTTTTAAACTATATAATAAAAACATTTACTTAAATCTTTGGAGAATGTGACAGTCAGCAAATTTACTTCTTAAATAATAGTATAGATAATAATGGTAAACTTTGCACACTAGTAAATTATAAAAGAATATTATTTTGTTTTTTAAATATTAATTTATATTAAAATATTCTTATATCTTTTTATTTTATTTAACTTTACCAGATTGAAAAAATAAATCAAAAATGTAGTTTTTGTAATTTTATTCCTTTCGTTTTGGTTAAAAAAATTCACTTTGATTATTTAAATTTCATTAAATTTAAAATAATGTTTTATAAAATCAATTTTAATGTATATTATATGATACTTATTATTTATTTTAAATATGTTTCTTATCACTTAGGTTTAAATATGTATATATCTGTATTTAAATAATAATAAAGTACATCTAATATTCTTTTATTTAAAAAAATAGTTTGCATTTAGACATTATTAATTTTATATTTTAATAACTAATATAATTAAATAAATTTACCAAACTAAATATTTATACAAAGGTTTATATTAATGGTCAGGTATGAGTTAATAGTCATTATCTTATTAAGAAACCATTGCTAAAAATACATATCCTAATTAGATTAATGACATATCATCATTTTTCAAAAAAAAAAATTATTACTTTTTATTAAAATTAATGTGGTGATGAGAATATACATATTAATTCACAAATAATGTTTAGTGGATAATTAGATTAATGATATTTATCAATTTTAAGAGTCATGTCATATTTTTATTTAAATTTTGATGTGTTGATGACACTTATATAAATCGTTTCACAAATAGTGTTTAGGGGATGGATTACATTTTAAAGTTTTATAAAGTTGTGTATTAAACATTAATAAAATACATTGCTGTGCTGGAAGTGTACAAATCTTAAAGTTGTCGCTTCATGTTGTGCAACTTGAAATGCGACATTTTTTTTGTCCTATTGTGCATAAACAACTTCTAATAGTGACGCATTACCTGTCGCACCCTTTTCATATTGATATACAGTATACTTTTTGTTTATAAATTTATAAGTTTGTTTCACCAACAAATCGTATGGAATCAATTAATTAAAAAGATATAAATTCTAGTTCGTTTTGCTGAATCCGACATTCCAACTTCATGCGTATATTTTACCAAAAAAACGTCATGCGTATAACGTGATTTCGTAATTTATGAATACGCTAAAGGAACAGAGGAGTCCAAATCTAATGTGTAATTAAGCAGATGTTTTTCTTCTGCAACAAACAGCTATTCTATTTTTTAATCTTAAGGTGGTTCGGTATTCAGACACGAATAGAACAACGGATGCAACAAAGTTCATGATAATAAATTTATAATAAATAAATAAAGTATATTTGTTGATAAATTTGAGCTGATTTCTTAATTAAAACTATCCAATATATTTTCTGGATTTGCATTAAAAATAGATAAAAAAGAATACACAATGTTTTTTGGAAATGAATTATAATATATATATATATATATTTATTTATTTATTTATATTTATAATAGTTACAACTTCTAAACTTTTGATGCCAATCAAGTTTTACTGTTTTTTAAATTAACGGCTATAGCCTTTAAAGCTAAATTCTCTACAGACACAAATCTAAAACTAAAGCCTAAAACGAAAATGATTACCAATCAGACCTCAAAATCTTAGACGCAAAACTCGGCCAATCTTAAGACGCTTTTATCATTATGATCAGGTCCTTGCAAATGTGTAAGACTTAACCTTAACATTATATTCATTTCATAAACATATTTCTCTTTTTTTTAGTACCCCGTGTCATCGAAACACAAAAAAAACCAGACTAATCAGAGAAATCAAGAGACAACCCATATAAAATATCTCATCACACTGTTTTAGGGGAGCTTCGGCTTCAGATCCAAATTCAAATTTTGCTGGTCACTGGGAGTAAAATTTAACATTCAAGCTCCCTCCGCGCCCAGTAACTGAGGCGTATTCCAGCCAATAAGGTAGATTAATACGGACACTTGCGGCTAAATTATTAAAAAAATATAATCTCATATCCTAACATGTGTGCATTATCTGAATGTCATGTTTCTAAGCTTACAATATCACCCCACCACGTTAGTGTGGACAGAAATTTATTTCAATTAATTCTATTTTAGTTATTCATCAGTTTGGTTAACTAACTTATTTTTGATAATAATATTGTTCATCCATTTTTTAAAAAGTGGTACTTCCACATTTTTACACAGATTAAAAATGATTGAAATCGATTTATTTTTTTATTAATTACACATTTTGGACTAATAGAATATGAAGTAAATAAAATAATTTATAAGAGCAGTGCAATTTGCAATTAATATTAAACTGAAAATAAGTATAATTTGTATTGAAATACTAAAATGACAAACTTTTTGTAACTAAAAAAATAATTGACACTTTAAAATAACATAACAGATTAGAATATTATTTATTGACAAATATTTTTATCTATAATTACAAAATTTAAAAATTAAGTTAATATTAGAGTAAATGTTCAAAATAAAAGGAATAGAAATGTCAGTATATTTTTATCTATAATTACAAAATTTAAAAATTAAGTTAATATTAGAGTAAATGTTCAAAATTAAGTTAATATTGAGCAATGTCAGTAGTCAAAATATTTTCTTTTTTTTTTGAAAATAGTCAATTTTTCTAATTTAAGATATACATAAAATTCCATACAAATAGTTATTGATATAAATATATAGTATATTAAAGATTGTAAAACGCGACCACACCGACCAACTAAGCGGCTAGAAAACACTCGACTGTAGTAAAGCGTGGCGTTTTGACCTAGTCGGGCATTAAATCGTAGATAATCAAAATCATTCACGTTTTGAGGTTTTAATTAGTGATGACAATTGGGATCATCCGCAGCCTTTTTCTCAAAAGAAAAAAGTTCCAAACAAATAAACGAAGCTTAATGGAAAGATTCGATGTTTGGTTCACCCTAACCCCAAAGTGACACAAGAAACAATAGGATTTCTTGGTGAAACGAATCTAATGGTTGATACATGAAATAACTTAAAGATGGAGTGCATATCGCTTTTTATTTGTTGATACTAGGTGATAGTCCGCACTATATGCGCTTTGTCCCCAAAATTATGATTTTTTGATGAAACAATACATCTTGACTCCCAAAATTTGTTCACACTAACCCCAAACACAAGAAAAAAATAGGATTTTTGATGAAACATACGTCTTAGTCCCCAAAATTTGTGAAGAAAATTCTATATATATAGGTCCCCAAAAAAAAATTTAAGCCCCCAAATCTTTTGAATTTTTTTAGATTAAATTATTTAAAAATTATCTTAGGCAAAATATGTCAGAGTTACTTGTTTACATATCTTAACTTATAAAGATATGGAATATACTTGTATTTTTTTCTTATAATTATGTAATTATAAAATAAATTGGCTTAAGTCTTACATATTCATATAACTATGTAATCTTTTTGTCTCTCACTATTAAGTTATATAAAATTTTGCTATAAAATAAATTTGCTTAAGTCTTACATATTCATGTAAGTATGTAATCTTTTTGTCTCTCACTATTAAGTTATATAATTTTTTTCTTAAATATGGCATATTTATATGGTCTATATTGTGGGCTGATGTTAAGAGTTTTCAAGGCTCCTAAGTCAAATGATAGTATAGTGGAAGTAAGTTGTCGAACCAGTTCCGAGGGATTAAAAATCA
>JABAYD010016727.1:0-15782 GCA_014822095.1 Diplotaxis tenuifolia
CAGACTGAAGAAAAAGCGACGTTCATCAAAGAACAACGATTCATAAGAAGACAAAAGTTTAAACTCTTTAACAAGCTTTACAGCTACGCCTGCAGTTTCCAGGGAGCTCTGGAGTTCCCACCATATACTCAGGGTTCTTTGCGCATTCTCCAAGCACTGCCCATCTTTCACAGCTCTCGTTTACATCCGCACAGCTACCATCATGTGTCACTATCTTATCGAACGAGTCCACGTGGATCCACTTAGTTGCTGACCATTTCTCTCCTTCAATCACTGGACAACCTCCGTGAAGGCTCAATGTATCTGGAGTTGCGTCTGGATGGAGGTTGAAGAACAAAAGTGCATCTCCTTTCTTCGGTTTCACTAAAATAAAACACGTTTTTACAACATTCTTACAGATAAGAAGAACTTATGATATGTTCTGTAAGTAGCTCACCAGCGATTCCTTTCTTCGCACAATCAGAAAGATCATCTTTGTTTACAGAAAGCTTGCGGCGAGATGATTCCTGCGCAGAAGAGAGAAGAATAATGATGTTTTTGTCCCATTTTTATAAAACAAAACCAATACAAAGTGTAGCCATTGTAATGATGTTAAGTAAGAAAGTGATGGTTTTGAATGAATACAAACCACTGCATCAGGGAAAACAGTTTCTCCACCCTTTGTGACATTGGAAAGATACATTAGAACTGTTGCTATGCGGTGTCCACCACGGGCGATGTTGACTTTGTCGTGGAAGTAGTCAAAGTGAGCGTCATATTTCTGACCGTACTCATATCTCAACACCTGAAGGTCTTCTCCATTCTCTGCCACCAGAAAGTGTAATGAATTAGAAAAAAATAATAACATCTTCTAAGAAACTCTTCTTAAGAAACTCGAGAAGAGTTAAGGTTCTTTGTTACTCGATCACCAATTATTAGGATTCAAAATGTCTTTGTTACCTTTTGGGAGGAATGTCCATGTGGAGAGCTTGTCCTCTATACCAGAAACAATAGGATCCTGTGGTTAACCAAAACAAAGCTTTACATGAAGATTGTAATCTGTACCAAGCACCAACCATAATCCATGATTGATCATTAGATGCCTATTTTTGTTGACTTGCAACTAGCTCTTAAACCTTGTAGTCTTTAGCAGTAAGCATCAATGATAAATCTACTAAGATCTAGAAAGCTCCATAAACATGATGAGTGTAACTCAGAATCAAATCCTGTAAACTAGAGATCTAATCCATCAGACATGAAATCAATAAAGAAGAAACACTTCACCTTTCCTTTGGAGATAAACGTGCCGGAACTGGTCCGAACGTCACTGACTTGACTCTCTCCATTCTCGTTATCAGCAACCGCAGATCTCTGCAGATTCTCTTTCGCCTTATTTTCAAAATCAAAATCAAAATCAGAAACATTCAAAAATCAAAATAAAAACTTTTCCAAAATCGAGATCAGACCCAAGGATTTAGTATACACTTACAAGTGAGATCAGATGATCACATTCCAGGTCCGTTAAAAAACCTTCATACACAAATGCCCTGACCCAATTTGACTCCAATTCATCAGAGAAGAAGACACAAAGTTTCGAAATTTAATTGAGGATTGAGGAAAATCGAACCTGGGTTTTGAGGAAACCTGTTTGACTTTAGAAGGGTTGATGATAGAACTTGGAGAACTGATCAGAGAAGTTGATGACTGAAGCTGGACGAGGAAGACGGCGATGAGAAGCAACAACAATCCGCAGCTAGACATTGACATTAGTAACTCAGTCGCTTGGAGAGATCTAAACTGAGAATAAGTTTACTTTTTTTTTCCAGGAAATAAAGAGGGAAAGTTTTTACTCGCTTCTTCGGACAAAAATGTCAACGGTAGTGAAAAGTTGACGATCGATCTACCTAACGAGATGGCGACGACATGCGCACGTTGTTTTGTAATTAAGTAAAAACCAATACTAAGCCCATAATAATAAAGAGTCTAGTCTCTAATAACGAAAGCCCAATAAGAATCTCGTTCGGTTAAAATTCGAAACTAAAACGACGTCGTATATTTAAAAAGGAGAAATCATCCTCGCCGGGAAAGACCCGACGGAGGAGCGTGAGCAAAACAAAAAAGTCGATTTAGTTTGCTTTCGATTTTAGCCGGCGACGCATGTGAACGAAGAAGAATAAATAGAGAAAGAAGCTTACAGAGATGGCGTTTGAGCCGTTCGGAAAAGGAGTAGGACCGGCGATGAGCTCCAAGCCATCTCCGTTTACAACGTTTGGCTCTTCTTCTGCTCCTACTCAATCCACCAGGTGTGCTTTTTCGATTTCGTTAGGGATGTACTGCGTAGCTATGCGATTATCGTACTCTCGTTCTTATTTTTTTTCGAGGTTTTTAGATTGATTTCAGTTTCACGCTTTGGATCTCTTGCGGTCTAGATTTTTTCTAGGTTTAGTTGAAGTTGTTAGGATCACGCGAGAGTGAGAAGCATCTTGAATTTTAGAAGAAATTGTGTTCTAATATCACTTAGGCAGCTCTGAGCTTCATGTTTTCGAAAAACCTGAATGTTATTTGTAAGGTTTTCTTGCAGTTTCCTTAGGAGGAGCTACTGGTTGCTTTATTTTTTATTCTATTCCTTAAATCCTAACCCTGAGAATTGTGGATTTGCTTGTAGTGATTCTACAATTCAACCACCGACGTCTCAGAACCATGCAGCCTATGCAGGACAATCTTTTGGACCAGGTGGAACTCAAAGGTTAGACACGACTAGCTTTTACAGCTCTGGTTTTTTGGAGCCTTGAACCTCCTAATGGAGAGCTCATATTCTTAAGGTCTTTTACTTTCTATGTCTTTTACACTGCGTATTGGAACTTTTTGCTTGTAGTGGTGCTCCAGTTCAGCGAGCACAGTTTTCTTCGGGTTTTCAAAACCCTCCACCTTTTATAGGGCAACCTTACCGACCAAGTGGGGTACAAAGGTTAGTAATTCTTAAAACTGTATGGCTTGATGTTCTTCAATTTCTCTCTCAGTTTTATATGCCTGACGATCGTATTAGCGTGGTTACTTGTTTAATTAAGTTTTACTTGTAGAAATTTATTTATGTTTTTTTGCAGTAGTCCTCCAAAGAATCGAACACCACCTCCTTTGGCTTTTCAAAATCTTTCACCTTCCTCAGGACAACCTTACCGACCTGGTGGAATTCAGAGGTTAGAACAAGTTACTCTTATGGTTCTCTTTCTTTTTGTCTCTCCGTATATGCGTGTAAATGATCTTTTGGAAAGGTTTGATCCGAATCAGGTGGTGATGGCATTAACCAAGTTATCTATTTCTTCCGCTTTGATTTTTTTGTTCTGGTTGAATCTTCTGAATGGAACTCTTTGATGCTATGTTTTTCAGGAGTCCAGGACCTGTCAATGGAATACAACGGGGTTCAGAAGGTTTTCCACGTCCAAGTCCCTCTGTGAGACCTTACCAATTTCCTGGAGGTCAGAGGTAAGAGTCGACATTTGGTATTTTTCACTTAGAAGAATGTGATATTCGACAGCTTGGTAGAGCAGTGTTAATCACACAATTATATAGGTTTCTCTGCCCTTCTGAATGCCTGATACATAGAGGCTTATTGTGGCAGTGGCTTTAGCAACAAGCTGTTGGATTGTTCTTGACGAATTCCCTGAATTTCACCTGCTTCTTTTTTTCCTTGTAGGCCTACTTTAAATCCTCAGTTTGGGCATGATGAAACAAGGAACTTCCTGAAGGATAAGGGTAAGCATACTCTGGCCACGTCTGCAGCTAGTATATCACACACTCTTTCGAGAAGTGGAACTGATGTTGCTGAGATTGGTCGATCACAAGATTCAAAAAGGAAGAGGTAAATTTTCTTCTATTTCCTTTAGATGAAATTGAAGGCCATTTATGCCAACAACCTCTTTCCGTAATAGACACTCTGTCCGTTCCGTAGCACTTTCATATCCTTGACTTTCCTAACACTTGTTCGCTTGCTAAAGTTTGTACATCTCTGTTCTGCGTCATGTACAGTTCTCTTTCAGATTTCAAGAGTTTGTTGTGTACTCTTGTGCTAGAAATTACCTGTCATACGCTTGGCTGTGATGCTTAGTGATAATATAAATCTAAAAAAATGCTCAATTTTTGTTTTCCAGTCGGTCAGATATTCCTGATTGGAATTCTCGAACAAATCATTCGCCAGTATCAGATTTTGAGAATGGCAGCTTGGTAGATGATTTCCAGCAGCCATCTAGCCTAACTTGGAGGTAAGATTTTTATCCTCTTGTCAGTGTCATAAATGTTTTGGCCTCTCCCTCCCTCTTTGTTGTGTTGTACAGAATGTCATGAAATATCTCACATGTGTTATTATAGATAGTAATTTGAACTTTGTATGTTTTTTTCCTCCTTCATTTTTATACTGTTATTAGTCTGTCGTCTCTCTTAAAACTTGCGTCCTCGTACTTTCTCATGTTTTTGAAGACGCTCTCCTTCTTCTGCGGACGATAATCCGGTGAGGTCGAGGAGCATTCTCAATCGATTGATCTATCAAGAAGACACCCCAAGCGCTGCATTCCCTGATGCACATGAAGCAGTTGAAATCCAGGAAGCTACAAAAAGAAGGTAGACAGCATGATTAAAACTCACCATATTTTGTAAGCTTGTTATTTTCTTTCGTCCCCCTTTCCTATGAGTGGCAGTTGAAGTCAAAATCCTTGGAGTATAGACTCATACTCCAAGGTTTTTGACTTCACCTGCCACTCATAGGAAAGGGGGACGGAAAGAAAATAGAGGTACAAGAGAAATAAGCGTATGAGCGTATTACCTTACTTGCCTTTTAAGTAAATGGTTTCATGAAAAATTTATACTACTTGCCTGTGAAGTCATGCTTATTTCTCTTGTACCTCCATTTTAGTGCTATGACAACAAATCTGCTTTTCTCTATCTAGCTGGGCGTGCCTTAAATTGCTCTTATGTAAGCATGTTGACTGTATGGTAGGATTTCGACATCGCCTCCTTTGTCAGGCACGAAGTCATTTATGCTTTCTAGAAGCTCAGATTCCCAATTTCCTGGGCAGCCCTCCTCTGTAAATAATTTCAATAGTGCGGGAAAGGCAAGCAGTTCACCTGCAGCAAAAAGGATGAGATCTCCACCTTCATATCCAGTGGAAGAGGATATACAGGGAAACTCTTTCGCTTCTCGAGATTGTACTGAAGGGTAAATCAAACCACAGATTACTGTCTCCTTATATTAAAAATGTGGACTAGTTCTTAAGTTTTCGTAAACTCTGAGCGTTTCTTACAGAGAAGAGAAAGCCAGGGCAAAGAGACTGGCCCGGTTCAAGGGTGAACTGGACCCTGTTCCAGCTCGAACTGTTGATACCCAACTTACTAAATCATCTGTGAATAAAACTGTGAACCCCCTGGGCAACAAACAAATGTTCAATCCACTGGAATCTAGTAGGGATGCCCTTAAGGGAGACGCCTTGTCTGATTATGAAAACTCAGAGCAATCCTCTCTTATCGTTGGATTATGCCCTGACATGTGTCCTGGTAAGCATAGCCTGAGACATGCTTATAAAACGGCAGTGAGTGTATAATCTTTCGATTTATGTTATCTGATTAAAAAGAATTGTGTATCTAACAAGATTGATCTTGCCCATATTGATGTCCAGTTCTAGTGAGTTATGTGGTTGTAGAACAAATATATTGAGGCCTTTTTATTCATCTTCCCAGAGTCGGAGCGAGGAGAGCGTGAAAGGAAGGGGGACTTGGACCATTATGAGCGTGTGGATGGAGATAGGAACCAGACGAGCAAATCCCTTGCCGTGAAGAAAGTAAGTTGACCTTTTTCATATCAATTAGTCAGATTCTTTCTTAAGATGACTTATGCTGGACTACTTTTTCACTCTGATGACTACTTATATATTTTCCTTCGAATAGTATACCAGGACGGCGGAGCGAGAAGCAATTTTGATACGACCAATGCCAATCCTGCAGAATACAATGGAATATTTGCTGAGTTTGCTAGACCAACCGTACAATGAAAACTTTCTTGGTTTGTACAATTTCTTATGGGATAGGATGAGAGCTATTCGAATGGATCTAAGAATGCAACATATATTCAACCGAGAAGCTATTACTTTACTGGAGCAAATGGTTTGTGTTTTCTGATCTTATATAAAGCCCATTAAATACGATAACAAGCGGTAATATGCTTTGGATTTCTTACTATTGATTTCCTTGTTATAGATAAGACTTCACATCCTTGCAATGCATGAGCTATGTGAATATACTAAAGGAGAGGGATTTTCGGAGGGGTTTGATGCACATCTGAATATTGAGCAGATGAACAAGACATCTGTTGAGTTGTTTCAAATGTATGATGATCACAGGAAGAGAGGAATAACTGTTCCTACAGAAAAAGAGTTCCGTGGCTATTATGCTCTTCTTAAACTCGACAAGCACCCTGGCTATAAGGTAAATATTTTTTGCTGAAATTTGCGGTCAGAATTTTGTGCTAAGTTCTTAACTTGACTATAAGTTCGTCCTGTTAGGTTGAACCTTCTGAGCTTTCTCTTGATCTTGCTAACATGACTCCAGAAATAAGGCAAACGTCAGAAGTTCTCTTTGCCCGCAATGTAGCCAGGTAGTTTCTTGAACTTGTTTTTGGGTTTAGTTTGTTAACGTGGCCAAAGTATTAAAACAAGTTGTGCAATTTCAGAGCTTGTAGAACTGGCAACTTCATCGCCTTCTTTCGCCTCGCACGAAAAGCAAGCTATCTTCAAGCATGTCTAATGCACGCTCATTTTTCCAAGGTAAGCGCTTATTTGTGGTGTATTTTTTATCATTCTTACGTTATTGGTGTGTGGTTAATTCACTGAGAACTAAGTTTTATTCTGTTTGATCAGCTAAGAACTCAGGCACTTGCTTCTCTGCACTCGGTTCTCCAAAATAACCAGGGTATCCCAGTTTCAGATACGTCAAATTGGATAGGGATGGAGGTAATGTTCCATCGATTTGCTACTTGGTGTGTCCCTTTCATGGTCTGTGACAGAGTAATTGCTAGAGGTCTTATATTTTTCTCCCGGTGATGGAATTTAGGAAGAGGACATAGAAGCCCTGTTGGAGTACCATGGATTTTCAATAAAAGAGTTTGAAGAGCCATACATGGTAAAGGATGCCCTCTTTCTCCACGCTGATACGGACTTCAAAACAAAATGCTCAAAACTTGTTCACATGAAAAAGTCAAGAACCATTGTGGAAGATGTGTCTGCTCCGTCGACAGTGGAAAATGTTTCTTCTCCGTCTCCGTGGTCATCATTGCCGACAGAAGCAAAAAAAGTACATCAACCACGTATTACCGCCTATAAACAGGAAAGGCAGCCTGCTCAAAGTCCTAAGAGACAAACATCAGTGCGTCCAGTTGATAAAGAAATGACCGACTCGAAGACTTCTCTCTTACTGGAGGAGGACAAGCCAGTGAGAACATCTGTTATAAATCCAGTGTGGCCACCTGTTGTATATCCAGCAGTGGATCAACCGAAACAAAATGACTTTACGCCGGCTGGTGGATTTCACTCTCCCCTGAAGTTCAATTCTCCTTTTGGTGTTCCTGGATTTCTTCAAGCTGAATCCTCGAATCTGAAGAAACAACCTAATAACGGCCACACTAGTATATCTCCTGCGGAAATTAAATTTCCATTTCAGAGTGAATCCTCCAGGCATATGCAGACGAATCTTGTGCCTGGACCTACTTTTCAACAAAGTCCGAAGTCTATGCCAATGGAGACTGTGCCTGTACCTACCATTTCAGAGTCTCCAACGAGTGTAGAAAACATATCTGCTTTGGAAGAACCAGTACATGAAGCTGCGATGATTAGTACCGTGGAAGAGGGCCTCCATGACATTGAACAGGAAGACAAGGATGGTAATGTGGACCTGACAAATCAGTACGACGAGGAAGTGGCGAAGGCAAAACTCAAGTTGATGATAAGGTCTACCATCAAATGCAAGTTGATAATTGGTGTGGGTTACTCTTTCTAACTTTTCCTTTCTGAATCTTCACAGATTATGGAAGCGGTGGTCTTCACGTCAATGTCAATTACGGGAGCGTCGACAGTTAGCTGCAGCTGCTGCATTGAATTCTCTATCCCTTGGCACTCCTATCCGACTCAGCAAACCTGATGTAAGTTTTAATTGGTCTTTTTGTCATGGAAGCAATAAAAGTCTTTAATGCATTTGCTAACGAGATTGGTAGTCTAATTTCGGTTCTCGCTTCCATATACAGCAATGGAGGCCGTGTGGTGAGTTTGACATTGATCAAGCGATGAAGAGGAGATTTGAAGAACGTGAAAAATCATGGGCAAGGCTGAATATTTCAGATGTGGTAGCTGATATACTACTCGAAAGGAATCCAGACTCAAAATGCATAAGCTGGAAGGTCATCTTATGTACGCAGACTAAATCAGTCAACACATCAAGTCAAGATACACATTCAGCAGCCAGTCGTTGGTTATCATCAAAGCTTATCCTTCACACAGAACACAGTGTCTCCGATGATAATCTGCTGTTCTCAGCTCCCGGTGTGTCGGTATGGAACAAATGGGTTGCAAGTGGGTCTGATTCAGATTTGAGATGCTGTCTCTCAGTAGCTAGAAACGTGGAAGCTGATAAAAGTCTGTGTGAAACAACACGTGGCGCAAGTGCAGTTATTTTCCTTGCATCTAAAGACCTCCCTTTGAATCTCCAGAGAGAACAGCTCAACCGCATTATTGAATCAGTACCTAACGGTTCACTCCTTCCCCTTCTCGTAGTAATCAGCTCATGCAATGGTGAAAACACGGATCATGATACCAATCTCGTCCCTGAGCTAGGTCTACATGATATTGACAAATCAAAGATAGCAAGCTTCACCGTTGTCTCTATCGCTAATAAGTCCCAGAAGGGACAAGAAGTTCGTTTTTTCATCGATTCAAGGCTAAGGGACGGGCTTAAATGGCTTGCGGGGAATTCACCTCGGCAGCTAAATCTTCATCATGTTAAACCACGGGAACTCGTTCTGACACATTTCAGTTTTTCACTGGAGATGCTTAAGAAGATCCCAGATCAAGAACTTGGTCCTAACATCTGCATATCAGCCTTCAACGACGCACTGGAAACATCGAAAAGAAACATCAACTCTGCTGCTGAAGCAAATCGGATCGGTTGGCCTGGCTTTGAAACAATGTTGCTGGAGGATAATAGAAAAGAAAATGTAATGGTGAAGCAGTATCTACCTAACCTAAACTGGAGCAGTGCAGAAAGCATCAAACCACTCAACTCCGTTCTCGAGAACTGTAAGCTTCCATGTTTTGAAGATGATTTGTCATGGTTAACCGTAGGTTGTGCTTCTGGTGCTGAGATAGAAAACCATACGCAACGCCTAGAGGGATGCTTAGTTAAGTACTTGACGCAGACAAGCAATCTTATGGAACTCTCATTAGCCACCAAAGAAGCAGGAGTGATGCTACAAAGAAACACTAGACTAGAACTCCGTAGCTCAGGCTACTACCATATCATCCCGAGATGGATCGGAATATTCCAGAGGATCTTTAACTGGCGGATAATGGGTTTGCTAGATTCATCGTCTTCCTCAGCTTACGTACTGAAGAACGACCTCACCATGTCAGCTTCGAGCTATACTGATAAGTTCTTGTCTGAAGAAGATGCATCATACCAATCTCCTCGTCCGAATCTCCCATTGCTTCATGAAATGATCCAAATCAGCTGCAGCCCCTTCAAGGCGTCTCCTCCATGTAATCACGAATCCCAGGTTCAGACAGAAAGGCTTATCGACGATCATAGAGATATAGATGAGACGATGTTGGAGAAGAGTAGAGAAGCTTCTAGAAGGATTGATATGATGATAACTGAGGATGATGAGTTAGCTGAAGAAACTGAGAGATCGTTGAGGAACAAAGAAAGAGAAGCTGCGGAGAAGAAGAAGACGATGAAGGATAGTGAGAGTGAGAGATTAGATGAATTGTTGGAGAGATGTAACTTGGTACAGAATAGCATAGCAGAGAAGCTCTGCATTTACTTTTGAAGTTTCTACAGCACTTTTATGTTAATGTTAATCTTGTTGCATGTTTCCATGTCAGTTTAGTCGAGTTAGAGTGTAAAGATGCTGCTTATGATTTGATTAATGATTTAATATGCATGCTTACACTATTACTCGAGGAACACCTATAGCAAGACTTCGGTTCCAACTTAAAACCCATTAACATAAATATAACTTTTGGAAGAAAAAAAACCTTTACTTTTTCAGTAAACAATAGTAACACTGGCTGGCTTTTAAATTTTTTTACTTTTAATTTTGGAACAACCTAAGAATGTCTGTCAACTGCCATTTATCACAACTGGAAAACAAATTGGCTAATATCATGGTAGAAATTTTCAAAAAGTTGGCTGACTTTTGTTCTATAAAAATACAAAAAAAAATGGCTGACTTTTGTGGTATAAAATTTCAAAAGATTTGGCTAACTTTTGTGTTATAGTTAAAAGTTCAAAAAGTTGGTTGACTTTTGTGCTATAGTTCAAAAAAGTTGCCGGCCATCAAACATTAATCTACCCATTCTCTTAGTTAAAGTCTTAAAGATAATAATAATATATACAAAAGGAAAACTAAACTCACTTCAACTTTTCATGTTCAGTGGGAAAACTTTTATCATCACCAATCAAATATTAAACTGAAAACAGATCTCATAAAAAATCTAATGAAATCTTCAACATTACATTCAAACTCGTTTGTAATCTATAGCTTCATCTCTGCAACAAAGCAACTTGTTTGGAGCAAATGGTGTGTATTAAACACATCTTTTTAACTCTGTATAAAAATCTCCTCTCAGCACAATTTTTACTTTTGCTATATATGATGAATCTCTGACATAGAAACACAGAAAGAAACAACACAAAGAAGGCATATAGAAAATGTGAACCATGCCATCATCATCATTCATCAAACACAACACATTCCTCAAATCACATTCTATAGATTAAAGATCTTCCAAAACAGTTATGTTTAACTCTTAACTTACCATATCAACAACAGCTTGGCTTGGAAGAAACTCAAAGATCCCATCACTGGCAACAACAAAGAACAAATGATTCGGCGAAAGCTTAACCATAGACACTTCAGGCTCCGCAGTAACACCAATCCCTTCAGCTAAACTATCACCAACACTCCTCGTAAACGCCGTCCCCGGATACATCCCGTTATGCACCCAAAGCCTAGGAGGATCACCACCTTCGTTCTCCTCACTAGCCCACGTCTGCACACTCGGATCCTTCAACCCTTCAACCTGATCAACACTCAGCACTCTAGCTCCACACCCTTTCACCCTCTCACACTCATCTTTCCTAAACGGCGTCTGATCATAAGACAAATCCTCAGCTAAGATCTTATTCCTATGACTCCCGTCTTTAACAGCCAACACAGCTCTCGAATCACCAACATTAGCAACGTAAATCTTGTCTCCAACGACAAGAACCGTGATGGCCGTAGTCCCACTCATGGAATCATCGATCTCGCTGGCGTGTAACTCTTCATTCACTTTCAAGAAAGCAGACTTGTAAGCCTTCTCCGGATCCTCAAGGAGAGTAGCGTCTTCAGACAAAAGCTCAACGACTCTGTCTTTAACGAAGTTTGAGCATTGAGTACCGAAGACGCCGTGGCCGTCGAAGACGCCGAAGAGGTGGAGGTTAGGGTTGTTTTGGAGCTCGGTTTTGATGCAGTAAGTGTCTTGGTTCTCCTTGTCGGGTGAGTCAGGGTAGTAGCCTCGTTGAGAGAGGACGGAGTAGACCAATTCGAAATTGGGAGATGGGATTTGGATTGATGATGGTCCGAGAGGCTTCTGGAGAGGGACAACGGAGTCTTTTCCCTTGGCGGCGGCGGCGTGTCCACGAGAAGAGGCGGCTTCTGATGATGAAGATGGGTAGCGGCTACAACATTTGCATTGAACACAACCCATCTAGAAAAAAAAGGAGGTTAGGGATGCAAAAACGAAGCTAGAAGGAACGATCCTGAGGCAAAGTGTTGAGCTTTGCGGATGTCATGTTTGTAAGGAGAGAAAAAACACGAGATTCACGGCTAAAGACAGAATCTTTGTTTGTTGGTTGAATGAAACGGAAGAATGATTCGGACAAAACGAAAAAGTTCGAAACTTTGGTTTCTGGGTTTGTCTCTTTCTTTGTTTTCCTTCAAACCTTTGATTCGTGTTTGCCTCAACGTTTCTCTTTCAGGAGGAAAGGGTCAAGATTTGAGAAACCCTAGAAAGCGTTTCAAAGAAAAGAATCGAAAATGAGAGAGAGAGAGAGGGATGAGTTTTGGGTTGATACGAAGGTGTGGGTTTGGCCTCTCTGCACAGCGCCGCGCACGAATTCGCAAAACAAACAAAGATTTTTTTTTCTTGTTGAGGAAAGCGATTGAACCTTTTTTGTTTTCCCGAGAAAAAATATCAATACTTTTTCTTGTTTAATTTTCTTCCTTCTGTAACGGTCCGGGTTTCTCAACGGTTTTACCCGACCCGGTGAGTTTTGGCGAGAACATCGTTTCGATTTATAAAAGGCTTAATGGGCCTTAAAGATATTTTGGCCCATAAATCTATTAGACAAATACACTTTAGGTCCTTACCATACTTTTAAGTTACGTTGCAGATATACAACTTTATTCAACCATTTATTTTCTTCTAGTTTATAGACATGGTTGCGAAAATCAACTTACCTCACGTGTTCACTTCGTTTCAGATAGTATTATTCTTTCTTGTGAGGTCATGTATTGGTCTATCAATGAATAAATAATGTTTTGTTAATAAGGTAAATTGATAAAGAAACAAATATTCTGTTACAAAAATTAAACAAGCTAAGTGTCTCTTCTCTAAAATAATCGGATAAAATGGCAAACAATTTAGTTGTGAAGGTAGTTGAGAAGTTAGTTTATTATGCAACAGATTTTGTTTATATACTTATATGCGCATGACATGCGAATATATATAATATCTTGGTTGCATGCGACAATGCGTGGAGATTGGAGTAAGTAGCACACATTTTTGTTCTTCAAATGGGGACTGAGTATCACACACCTTCTTAACTAATCCAGATGGTATCTTATGGTAACCATAATTAAGAGATGAAAGCATTTGGCTCTATCTATTTTGAGCTACATAAGAAAATTTTATCCCCTTCTCAAACTAGATGAAAACCTTTCTTGTTTTTTATTTATTTTTTGCCAAGAAAGTTGTAGGTAAAAAAGCCTTTTCTTTTGTAAAAGACAAATTGCTCATTTTAGTTAACGATATTACAATTTTGAATATGCAATACATTCTAGAAGAAAGTTGTTATTCTAATCTAAGAACCGCAGATGCAATCAACTAAAAAAAACGACAGCAAAGCAAATTATTCAGCACAAACTCATCCAAAAAATCATTTCTCAAAAAAAAAACCCATCCTAAAAATAAGCAAAAACCTTTATCACCAAAAAAAACTTGCACCAGTTTATAAGAATCTAAGGAACGAAGAAACAAAATCTAAAAACTCTCACCTGTTTCATTGGACAACAAACTTGTCTTCTTCCTAAATCATAGGAAGTGGATTTTTCAAAGACAAAGATTGCGTGTGAAACACTCCTAACTTCAATCTCTTCCTCACATTTCTACTGCTAATAAAACAATAATCTTCTCAAACCCTTTATTCTAGCCCCCATCCCTAGCAATGGCTCTTTTAACTATTCATATTTTTAATTTGTAATTAAACCCTTTTCTTTAAACAAAAAAATAATTAAAGAGTTTACCTGAGAATTAGGTTCAGGATGGCCTCAAGGAGCCACTCCTACACACAAGTACTCCTAGGCCTCCTGTCCTTTACCTTCCTAACCTCCACAATGTCGGTTCGTGTTGGAGTCATTCTTCATAAGCCTTCTGCTCCAACCCTTCCTGTATTCAGAGAAGCCCCAGCTTTCAGAAACGGTGATCAATGCGTTGAGGATGATCAGATTCATATAGCCATGACTCTTGACACAAACTACCTCCGTGGAACAATGGCTGCTGTTTTCTCTATCCTACAACATTCATCATGCCCTGAAAACCTCTCTTTTCATTTCCTCTCCCTTGCTCACCTCGAAAACGACCTCTTCTCCAGCATCAAATCCACTTTCCCTTACCTAAACTTCAAGATATATCAGTTTGATCCAAACCTAGTGCGAAGCAAAATCTCTAAATCCATCAGGGAAGCCCTAGACCAGCCTCTAAACTACGCGAGGATCTACCTCGCGGATATCGTTCCTCCCAGCGTCGACCGGATCATATACCTAGACTCTGACCTCGTCGTGGTCGACGATATAGAGAAGCTTTGGCACGTGGACATGGAAGATAAAGTCGTGGCAGCTCCCGAGTACTGCCATGCAAACTTCACACATTATTTCACAAAAACTTTCTGGTCGGACCCGGTACTAGTCAAGGTCCTTGAAGGAAAACGACCGTGTTATTTCAACACGGGTGTTATGGTCGTGGACGTTGATAAATGGAGGAAAGGGTTGTATACACAAAAAGTAGAAGAGTGGATGAATGTTCAGAAGCAGAAGAGGATATATCATTTGGGTTCATTACCTCCATTTTTGCTTATATTCGGCGGTGATATAAAAGCGGTTAACCATAGGTGGAACCAGCATGGTTTAGGAGGAGATAACTTTGAAGGGAGGTGTAGAACGTTGCATCCTGGCCCGATAAGTCTTCTTCATTGGAGTGGGAAAGGGAAGCCATGGTTGAGATTAGATTCAAGAAAGCCTTGTATTGTTGATCATCTTTGGGCTCCGTATGATTTGTACCGTTCGTCAAGACATTCGTTAGATGAGTAGAGGGCAAAAGAAGAAGACGAAGATTGGCGCATATTTGTTTTTAGGAGATGGAGAGGGTCCAAGCAGGGTGGGTGAGACCAAAGAGAAGGAGATGGAGACGATCCAAGCAGGGTGGGTGAGATCAAAGAGAGCGAAAAGAGAGAAGCACAGTAATTTTTTAAGACATACTCTTAATACATTTTTTTTTAAATTTCTCCATCTCTTGGATTTAACGTGTAATATATATAGGGTAGTGTTGCTGCAAAAATGGAGGATTAATTAAATTCATTATTTATTAATTTAAATTTCTAGAACCTGATTCTGTTAGAGCAACATTATTTCTAAGACTTTTCTCATAGTCCTTAGCATTTTTTAGATTATTTATATTTTTCGAAAAAAGAAGATTATTGCTAGGACTTTTGATGATTCTTAGTACATGAATTTTATGTTTTAAGAAGTATTAATGTCATAAAAGATAAGTTTATAATACTAAAACATATAATATTAAAAGTTCAAACATAATCAAATTACAAAATTGAAAAAAAAAATTAAACAAACATTGCAAATTAAAACAAACAAACATTTTATTCAGTTCATAGAAATTTCTTTTAATTGTTATTTTGAAGATGTCCAAATTTAATCCATATATTTTCAATTTAATTGTTCATGTGCTTGTGCATTTTTAACTTTTCTTCGACGATCAATGCATTACCGAAATCGAGATTTGAAGCTATATTGACAGAATAACATAAATTGAAGCTAAAAATTTAGCTGTAAAAATGTAGCTGTATGTAATTTGGTTGTAGCTGTAAAGTATTTACTGTAGATTTTTTTTGCAGAATTTTTTGTTGTAGTTAAATTTGTTGTAGCTGTAACTTATATGCGGTAGATGTTTTAAAATAAAACATCTGATATATATGTAATTTAATTATTTTTATCATTT
>JABAYD010016736.1:0-11857 GCA_014822095.1 Diplotaxis tenuifolia
CTTTAGATATGGCACGCATTTTTTGGTCTTCCAGGTACCTTAAACGATATTAATATCCTCGATCGGTCTCCTATTTTTGATGACATTATACAAGGTCGGACTCCCACGTTAGAGTACATGGTCAACATACACACGTATAATTTGGCGTACTACCTCACAGACGGTATTTATCCAAACTTGTCAACATTTATCCAATCTATTTCACTCCCTCAAAGTCCTAAAGCAGAGTTATTTGCAAAATATCAAGAAGCAACCCGAAAAGATTGTGGAGCGGGCTTTTGGAGTATTGCAAGCTCGGTTCGCGATTGTGAAAAACCCGGATCTTTCATGGGACAAGAAAAATCTAGGGAAGATAATGAGAACATGCATCATACTTTATAATATGATAGTCGAAAATGAACGAGAAGAATACACTCACTACGATCCAACTGAATTTGAAGAAGGAGACGCAACCAGAAGTTCATGGGTGGATGTGTCTTATAGTAGGTACACGCCTCCAAGTATCGAGGAAATGTTGGGCATTCAGATTCTTGTTTTCGATAGGCGTATACATGACCAATTGAAGAATGATTTAATAGAAAATATTTGGAACAAATTTGGTGATGAAGATTAATAATTGTTGTATTTTTATATTTTATCTTTTAATAAATAAAACTTTAACTTTTTTAATTTTAAAAATTAAATATTATTTTATCCTAAGGATTTCGGATTGGAGTACACCATTGGACTTAACAAATGGATTAAGGTCCTTAACTATTCAAAAAGTCCAAAAAATTAATAAAAATTGCTAAGAATTGAGGCAAGGGTTACACCAATGCACATGCTCTTATAGGATAAATGCTGTTAATGAACTTAGGTCAACATTATAGCAAGGTATCTAATATTTGGTCTTTAAAGTTTTTTTTATCTACTTTAAAATAGATTAAACAAACCAATTGCGGACCGCCACGTGTCCATGGGAGCCGCAAACAGTATAAAGATCAAACCAAAAAGTCTTTTATTTAGAAAATTTTTATCTCGGTTTTGAAGTTTTGGTGGGTCCCTTCTCCTCATCTTTCCTTAGAGCAACATTATTGCAAGTTTCTAGCACTTGGTTTCTTAAAATATGTGTATATATGTATATGTTATATATGTGTATATAATTGTGGGGTTTTAGATTTACGGGAAACCCAACCGAAAGTTTCTTATTTGAGAAACTTTCGGTTGGGTTTCCCGTAAATCTAGAACCTCACAATAATATACTCATATATAACATATACATACACACATAAGAAATCAGAAACTTGCAATAATGTTGCTCTTAAGGACTCCCTAAGTACCTTGAAATAATCATGTCCTTATAGATCCCAACTAAATTTTAATCGTAGTTTTAAAGTCTTCTATTTTAATTTCATAATAACATAAATATACTAAACCTAATGCTAGGCCTACGTAATGCTATTTGTACTCACTGTTACTATTTTTATTACGTTAATCTGTCGCAGCTCAAAAAGATTAAAAGGCATATATATTTGAGTAAAGTTTTTTAAGAGATCACTAGATTTTGACCTACTTTTATAGAAGGCGGAACAACCGTTTTTACTTTAAATTTATTCTCTTATTAAATTATTCACAAATATGTATAGGCATTGAGTATCCGGATTCAGATAGATGGTCGATAAGAATTATGGTTTAATCTGACATATATAGATTAAATTTTTCCCTTAAATTTCGTAAACACAAGTATTTATGATTTGAGAATTTTATAAATCTACGCCCGCTAGGATGTAGTATATCATCGAAATATTACGGTCCAAGTTAAACGCTATACCTGAAGATCTTCGGTTTCACAAAATGATTTTTCCTAAAGTTCTTATTATTTGAGCGTAATCACGCACGCATATGGTGTGAAATAAAACAAAATGTCTGAAAATAAACAAAGCATATCACCTGAAACACGTTATACATAATCAGAGATTTTGAAAAATCTCTTTGAAAACCACATTTCTTGTTTGTTTCTAAGGCTTACCTTTCTTTTTTCGTCTAGAATTTAAATTTTCGTACCCTTTTTGGATGTGACCCTAGAGATTTTGACCTGCGTTTTAAAGCGTGGAATTTTTTTTGTTAACAAATTTATTAACCTGTTTGTTTTCTAATATGTATAGGGCTGTGTTAGGTTTGAGGTTCGGTTTCAAATTTCTTTTTTTGGATTTCGGTTTTGTAGTGTTTTCTGTTTTTTGTTCCAAGAGATATAAAATCGTTGGTTATTTATGAATTTGTATTTGGTTTTAGTATGATTATTTTTGTTTCTGGTGTGGTTCGGCTAATAATGTTAGAAACCCGATAAACTTTCGATTAATTTCGTTTTGGTTTGGTTTCCATTTTTGGTCAATCTCAAATAATTTGGGAAGATAAATTTAAGTATTTAGGGAAAAAAATTAGGGTATTCGGTTCTATAAAGAAAGTAGGATAATTTTAAACATTTTAGATAACAAATAGTAGGATAAACATGTTTTTTGGATATTTTGGTTTATAATTAGTATTTTATAATATTTGATAAATTAAAAAATACATATAATTAATACTTCTATGTATATAAATTGTATTTTGGATATTTGAATATTCATTCAGCTCGTCATGATTCCAATTTGGTTTAAGTTCTTCTGTTTCAAAGATATTAGATATATGAAACATTCATATATTTGTGGATATTGATTCGGTTTTGATTTCGTCTTCTTTTGTTCAATTCAGATCTCTTTGTGGTTCTTGATTTTTGTGCCGAAGCTTAAGAGTGTGAATGGGGGCAGCAGGAGAGAGACAAACCATTTGCAACTGTTTTTTTCTTATATTTTATTGCCAATCACGTTTTTCTATACTTCAAAATTAAAAGGCAGGATCATTGCATTGCAGACAGCCTTTTTTTTTTGTCTTTTTCTGCCTAAAGGCAGGTCCCCTGCATGTTTTCTATTTCACTCGAAATTTATGGTTGTTCAATGATTGATTCTTTTTCCACGCCAATAAATGTTTTCTTTTTATTTATTAAATTAACTAAAATTATTTTTTTCATCTATAAATAACATCTGTTGTGTTTTCCTATTCTTCCACATCAGAGGCCATTATCAAATAGGTAACATCTTGTTTCATGCTTCTTTCAGCTTGTATGTTTTTATACTGTGCAAATATTTTTATAGTTATACGTAAGATATTCGTGTTTATTTAAGTTTGCATGTTTTTCTAATTTATTAAATTAACTTAAATTTTATTTTATTTATAAATAACATCATATTTTGTTTGTTCTCTGTTTTACAGTAGGTGATCCATCCTCTTTTCCACTGTTCTTTTACATCTTATGACCACCTCTTGTCAAGTAAGTAACAATTTCATTTAATGGTTCTTATTACTATTATACATCAGTTAGTTACTTAAACTGGTATTGTCCATTGTCTTTTTTTTCTCCATCTAGGGAAAAAAGACACGTGACACTTGAAGAAATTAGGTTTTTGTCGAAATAATATTTGGGTTTTTTAAAACTTTTCAGGCCCATTGTTTAATCAGGTTTAATCGTCTTCTTCTAACCTTGACCTTCGCAAATCAGTCGACGACAGTTTCAGAAATCGTAACAGACCTCACCTCTCCTTTACATTTTATTGATACCTACTTTAATCCGAGCACAACCCAATTTTCGGTTGTCTAATACTCTCCTCTCCATACGGTTTAAAAATGGAACCTCTTTTGATAAATTAACAGAGTTTGTTAGGCCCATACCTACTGAACCTAAGTTACTAGAACTGGCAAACACCGGCAAACAACTCCTTGGTATGTATCTTCAATTTGAGTAGTTTTTTTGGTTTACGCTTTTGTTTCGTCTCCTCTTGAGAATCTTGGTGGGTTTTATGATTCCTAGCTCACTGTCCAGAGAAGATCTATTGGCGATTGGGTTGGCCGTATTCAATTTACCGACCGGTTTAGTCTGCCCATATAACCAACCTAAGTTCATAACACGAGTACAACGTGAAGGCGTGGGTCGCAAAGTTTCCCAATTTTCCTGCATCAATAGTCTCCAAGTTGTACTCAGGAAAAGATAAGTAGTCATTGTATCTGACATGTGATATGTGTTCTCAAAATATGGCTTCTCTTGTGTATTTTTAGCAGAATATAAAACAGAAATTGGTCGTACTTACGTGCTTTAGATTTCATTACGCGTCATTGTAAACCGATCCTTTGATCAGCTTATCAGTATTTACTACGACTACTTTGTTATCTACTGGAGATATAGCAACCATCCCGTTGTAGACCATAACCAGAGACTTGCAACATTGGTCTGTCAGGAAGTTACTTGGCAAGTCTTTCTCTTTATTTTGGGAGATCATAGCTACACTTTCGACATGCAAATACACATGTTTGTTAAGGATTAAATGTTGTACTTCATAGGTTGTGGAATTAATGATAAACTGTGTGATAAGATATATTAGTTTTCTCTCTGCTCGGCGGTAATTTTGCAGCCTCTTGGTGATAAAGGAACCACGTTATTGCGGAAACTCGATTAAATGTTTCAAGTCATCAGACCAGGTTAGAAAAGTTTTCACTTCTTTATATTGTTTGTAGATTAGAAAAAATAATAGGACAAGTAAAAGAGTTGGCTTGCTCATTATGTCTAGGCTATAATTTCTTCAATTGAGAGAAGCTAGATGCAACACTAGGGAGGTGTTCTGTTGGTTCAGCTTATATTTCTCATGAAACAGATCGCAGTAAATAACCAGGTTCAGTTCAAAGAACTTATTATTGCGTGATCATGTGGTTACATGAAGTGGAAGTGTAAAAAAAGCTTCAAGAAGTCATCAACAAACACTTATACATCAGTGTAGAGTTCATATTTTTTACAAGATAAACCAGTAATCTTCTTCACAGGATAAACTTCGAAATGTTGCCTCAATGTAGAGAGGTTCGTGTATGGTTACCATTTTGTTTGATTGTTCCAGAGACTAGCAAATCAGTGGACATTACACTGAATGATGTCTCTAGACTGGTTTATGCCATATCTGGTTTGTGAGATGCAAGAACTGGTGTCAATGAATGTGATATTAGGACCATTATCTGATACAGAACAAAGCTTATGAAAATATTCATTTGTCATTGTCTTTAGCCTATTTGTTGAGTGTTTATTATTTATTTTTTTTAAATTAGCAGACTTAGTATTTCGAATACTTGAAGTTGAATTGCGACTTAAATTTGCCTGATATGATTAAGGATTGAGTTTGTATCTCTTAAAATTACGGCCAGAAGTGATAGCTGCTATCTTCGTTTTTTCTCTTCTCCATTGTTTGTCTTCTTTTGTTTGTTTCCACTCTTCTCAAAAATAGAAATCATATTCCTTACTATACCAATGTTTGAACCATCTTACTTCTTACACCTCTATGGTCTCAACAATTGTGACATCTGGAAGGGAGTAATTATTGTATATATTTATTCCTGGTTAAACAGAGAATTTATTTGTAAAACTTGTTTGTGAAATAGGTGTAAAGAACATATTTTTTGTACTCGAGAATGAGAAACATGTAGATTAAGTAAAGTATCTTGACATGTACGGAATGTTAAGTTCAATAGGATTGTGCTTTGTCTCGAGGTGCTATGGTCTGAATTTGCTTTTGATTTCTGTTTTCATTTTATTTACACTGGGGGTGCTCTTAATAAGAGATATTTAGTTTTATTTTTATAAAAACGAACATTTTATTTTACGAACTGGTTCTTCAAAAATGTTATATAATATTTTATTTTTAGGAATAATGGAACAGAACCGACAAAAGTTAAATGATGAAGTACATTCTTCTTTTTTCCCTCTTTTTGACTACTTTCAGTATTCACTAAAAATTATACAAATACATATATAATATTCATATTTTTTCTCAAAACGTTAGATAGTAATTTCCTCTTTTTTTTTGCAGTGGTATATTTTTGTTGCAAGCTATAATATGTAACATTATTTTTCATATTTGGCTTTGGTTTTTCTACTTTTATTAAATAATCAATGACAACTATCTATGCTATTCCACTTTTAATCAGAAAAATAACATTATCTCCAACATATTTTCAACATCAAAATTTTGAACATAATATCTTAATCAAGACCATAGAATATATTGTAAATTAATTTTCAAATAACACATACGAACCCGGCGCGTAGCGCCGGAAAAACACTAGTTTGAAATAAACCTTTGACAAAAAAAGAGATAAAACAAAACCCACCATATAATAAAAATAAAACTGTTTTGACAAACACTAATAATATTTAATATTTAATAATAAAATAAATTTATTTTGAAACGTTTTTTGTTTTATACAAAATACAAAATATTTTTGAAATTCAAAAACCTTCATAAACACAATTTAAATTCGAATATTATGATAATTCAAAAATATTATTTATTTAAATCTTACTTGAATCCAAAACAAATAATACCAAAAACTTTACCCTTTTTTGAAAATTCACAAACTCTACCTCTCTAATGTTGTATTCTTTTGTCTAAATAATGATAATCTGAGAATAGTACTAAAGGCCAACCAATTAATAAGTCAAACGCAATTGAATTATAGGAATGATGGAGTCAAATGTACTAATCATTTGCAATGATAAATAGAACCATATTATTTATAGAGTTTGTAGCTATTACATAGATATATAACTACTGTTCAATAATGGGGTCCATCACCGACCACTAATCAATAGGGTTCTCCACCAACTGCTCTACATCATGTCCCTCCTACAAATGTTCAAAGTGGATTTTCAATAGAAACAGAAGTACAAACTACAACAAATGTGCCTCAAAGAGTATCACCCGAATTTGGTTTCAAGAACGATGTTTCTACTAGTAAAACATCACGTTCACGAAGACGAGGAGGATTATTCAACATTTGGAGATCTGACCAAGGGCTAAATTTAAATGAAATACATGAAAGTGATTCTGCATCAGATAACTAGCTTAATAAGATTTGTGTTTTGTTAGTTGTTGTAATTTTTTGTTTCACATTGTATTATTAATGTCTCGTTTGTATTTTATTTTTGCATAATGATATTTTTCATGAATTTAATTTTATATTGTCATTAAAAAAATTCAGGCTGTTCGTATATGTCAGTTACGATCACATAGTCCCCATAGTCTAACTCATGATGAAAGAATTGAGTTATGGAATTTGGAAATGAGGAATTTGAAGAGCTAATAATTCAACTATCATTGAGTTATTACAGTGGTTAGTTAGAAAGAGGACCAGTTCAAACAGATGGCGGTTCTGGATGGAGAAATAATTGGGGTCGACTACAAGAAAATGCTGGTGCGTGTCTTCAGTTACTACGGATGTATTTTGATACTTTTAGATCTTTATCTGACATATTGCAATCAAAATATGGTTTACATCCCACTCTGAATGTTACGCTTGAAGAGAGTGTGGCAATGTTTTTGCGAATTTGTGGGCACAATGAAGTTCAAAGAAATGTTGGATTATGGTTTGGACGAACACAAGAGACCGTGAACAGAATTTTTTTTGAAGTTCTTAGGGCAACATAATTACTTGCTTGTGATTATGTTAAGACTCCAACAAGACAAGAGTTCCTTCGGATTCCTGAAAGACTGCAAAGGAACGCAAGATATTGGCCATATTTTAGTGGATTTGTTGGAGCTATGGATGGAGTTCATGTATGTGTTAAGGTGAGACCTTCTCTACAAGGAATGTACTGTAATCGACATGATATGACCTCGTTTTAATATCATGGCAATATGTGATATAAATATGTTGTTTACATATGTTTGGAATGGAGCATGTGGATCATGTCACGATACAACAGTTCTCACGATGGCACAAGACACTGATGCTGGATTTCCTTTGCTTCCAACAGACAAGTATTATGTAGTTGATTCTGGGTATCCAAATAAGCGAGGTTTTTTGGCTCCCTATAGATCTTCTCGAAATGGAGTTATTAGGTTTCACATGTCTCACTTCAACAATGGTCCTCTTCTTCGAAATAAATAAGAACTGCTTAACCGATGTCATGCATCTCTATGTTCTGTCATTGAGAGGACATTTGGAGTTTGGAAAAAGAAATGGAGGATTTTATCTGATTTTCCGAGATATGATATTCATGTTAAAAAAAAAGAGTGGTAACTGCTACAATGGACCTACATAATTTTATCAGAATGTCAAATTATTTTGATGAAGATTTTGTTGGAGAAATGAGACACACAAATATCAACATCGAAGGTTCAGAAAGTGATCTAAATGACATGGAGGCAACAATACAACTGATGGAGATCATATGACGAACATTAGATATAATATTGCAGAGATGTTATGGGCAAATCAAAATACTTTTCATTAAATGATCTTACATTTATTATGTATTATTATATATTTTGTGTTTTAAAATTTAAGAGAAATTTTTATTATTTATAAATTTGATCTGCATTTTTGAACTGCTTTTGCCATTCATAATTATTTGATTTACTTGATCTGCAATTATCATGCTTGATCCGCTTGATCTGCACTTGTTCCACTTGATCTTCTTGATCCGCTTGATCTGCACTGCTTAAACTGGTTTTATCATTCAAAACCTAAATTTACCTAAATTTGTTTGTACATTATTTATTGTATTTTATAAATAACTGACTTAAGACTTATTTTTATTTATAGATTTATTACTAAAATATTAAGAGACTTATCATTTTAAACCCATTTTAAATATCCACTTATAACTAAAGAAAAAGTTAAGTGTTTCAAAGTTTAAGTTATGCATTTTATTTGACCAAAAAAAATTATGCGTTTTATTCGATTTTCTTGATAATAGACAAATCTATATACAACTATAAAATATAATTTTATAGTAAAATGGTTTAATAAATAATGAGAATTTAGAGGGATAAATTTAAATTTGCTACCTGTTTTTTTAAGTTTCCATAATCTTTGCTAAATAATATTAAAATTTTAGTACTAGAGATCTCAATCTAGATTTGCTCCCATTTATTTTTAAAATATTATATTTGCTCCCATTTATTTTTAAAATATTAGATTTGCTCCCACTGATTTTCAAAATATTTTCAAAAGGTAAACAAATGTTTAAGTTTAGGCACAAATTTTCTTTTTGTAATACCAAAACTCTTTAGCCCTATCCTAATCTCCAGTAAAAGCTCCAGTGTATTTTCACCTCTAACTTCAGCTCCAAGTTGATGCATAATTGCATATAGTAAAATCTTGGTATCAGTGATTGTTCCTCATTTCTGTTTTCTAACTTTCTCCCCTATGATCCTCTTGATATATATTATCTCTGCCACTGCAAAAACACATAAACCTACCTTCATCACATATCCATCTAATCATCTCAGTCAGATAATAGTAACCAAATACATGAAAGGGATAATTATCGGCAGTGTTCTACGAACATCGTTTCCTTTTAAAACCATCCTTCATCCCCCACACCCAATGTTTCCCATTTTTTCTGAAATGACGACTCAAGTCCCACCCCTCTTTTGGGAGAAAGAATCACACCATCCCTATTAACCCCTCCGGCTCCACACCTAACCAAACCTGTACTCTTACCTAAAATCAGAATGTACAAATAAACAGAGACCATACTACTAAATTCTCCAGCTGTTCTCTACAATTCAAGTGAAAATCATATTGTCAAAGAAACCATATTGCTGACAGAATCATACATAAAAGAACATGCTGTACTTATTATTCTCAGGAGCTATAAATAGCATTTTCAAACTCAACAACATAAAAACTGACACCACCAGTCAAAGCAACCAGCAACAGAGAACTAAAAATAACCAAATAGATGAAGAAGAAAAACCTTAGATATAGACTTTATATAGATGAAAACAATGCAATCTCTAATACTCAATATAACATCCCATACTATCTTTTCCGGCAAAATCCCAAAACCACAAATTGTCCATTTACCATAACTTAGATGTGCAAACCTATGTCAACCTAGTACCTTGTAAAAGCTCTGTAAACCTTGATTCGATCAGATTTTCAGTGTAAATGACCCTTTAATTGACCAATACTCATGATTTTCCCTAATCCCAAACATCCTCCTGTGAATCAACTTTCTTCATATGTCTCTTTCCGAAAAATCTTCCCCCTTAAAGATATTTTATGTAATACTCATTGTTCTTCTTTGAATCCCCATCCAGATCTGAGAAGTTTCCACTAACAATCCTGAATCGTCTATCCTTTCAATACACCAAAAGTGATAACTTTGAAATCGTCTAATTTAAATCGTCTATCTAAAACCTCGAAATAACCCAGATTTTATAAAATTTCTATATTTTTCAAAACAAACCCAGGTTTTATTAAAAAATTGTTGTCGACAAAATCAAACGAAACTTTATTTTCTCTGAAGTCTGAACTCGAGAACAACAAAAGCTATTTTATGAGAATGGTTTTTACACAGATTTAGGAGATTGTTATTTGTGATTAACTAAAACAAATAAAAGTATTTTAATTAAAAAAATATCTTATTATATAAAGCTTGGTTCTTCAAAGTTACTAATTAACACGATTGCGACACGTGACGTTTATATTTTAAGATTGTGAAATATGTTAAAAGCTTGGTTCTTCAAAGTTACTAATTAACACGATTGCGACACGTGGCGTTTATATTTTAAGATTGTGAAATATGTTAAAATACATATAAATAAAAAAATTTGTCAAATTGGTAATTATCCCTTCAAAAATATAGTAGTTATCCTTTAAAAAAATATAGTCATTATCTTTTTAAAAACTACTAATGTTAATTTGCCTTATAAGTTTTTAAAAAAATCAGCAATTATCTCTTTAAAAAAATACTAAGTATTCTTTAAAAAAATTAGTGATTATCAATTTAAAAAGATTAAATCGTTATTATACTTTTTTAAGAAAAACTTTAAAAAGGAAAAAACTGTTTTTACTCATTTTCCTTAATTCAAATCTTACATAAAAAGATTAAAACCCAAAAATGACTAATAAAGAAAAGATCATCTTAAAAAAAAACAATTGTCCCTTTAAGAAAACTTAGTCAAACTTCTTCAAAATTACTAATTAACACGATTATGATACATCGCATTTATATTTTTAAGATTGTGACATGCGTTAAAATACATATAAATAAAAAAAATTCAAATTGGTAATTATCCCTTCAAAAATATAGTAATTATCCTTTTAAAAAAACATAGTCATTATCCTTTTAAAAACTACTAATGTTATCTTTCCTTATAAGTTTTTTTTTAAATCATCAATTATCCTCTTTAAAAAATAGTAAGTATCCTTTAAAAAAAATTAGTAATTATCCATTTAAAAATATTAAATCGTTATTATACTTTTTTTTAAACTAAAAAAGGAAAAAAACTGTTTCTACTCATTTTCCTTAATTCAAACCCTATTTAAAAAGGTTAAAACCCAAAAAAAATTATTAATAAAGAAAAGATAATCGTAAAAAAAAGCAATTGTCCCTTTAAGAAAACTAACTCCAAATAAAAAATCAAAGACAATTTAATGTTAATTTTTTTTCAAATTCTTATTAAAAAGATTAATGCTAATTTTCTTTATAATAGTTATTATTGTTTAAAAAAAGAAACTATCCTTTAAAAAATATAATTAACCTTTTTTAAAAAAATCAGTAATTATACATTTAAAAAGATTAAATCGTAATTTTATTTTTTCAAGAAAAACTTAAAAAAGGAAAAACCTGTTTTTTGCTAATTTTCATTGATTCAAAAAACTGTATTTTGCCTTTTACAAAAAAATTCTAAAAGTAAAAATTCTTATAATGTGATTTCAGTTGTATTATTATTTTTTAAGGAACCTTATTTGCTAGGCTAAATATAATATGGGCTTAAAATAATTAGAA